>JADRCH010000227.1:1475655-1599080 GCA_019843965.1 Rhynchomys soricoides | reverse complement strand
AGCTGCAGACCAGTCCTGAAGGCAGGTAGATGGCACACACAAACTGGAAGCTGCAGACCAGTCCTGAAGGCAGGTAGATGGCACACACAAACTGGAAGCTGCAGACCAGTCCTGAAGGCAGGTAGATGGCACACACAAACTGGAAGCTGCAGACCAGTCCTGAAGGCAGGTAGATGGCACACACAAACTGGAAGCTGCAGACCAGTCCTGAAGGCAGGTAGATGGCACACACAAACTGGTAGCTGCAGACCAGTCCTGAAGGCAGGTCAACATAAGGCACGATCCAGCAGCTGTACTTCAATCCTGAAGGAACTGTTAGGCTCACCAACCAGCCTGAGGTGAGGCCACTGAATTGGCAAGCGGCCACAGGTACCTCATGACGAGTTCCTCTCAATGGCAGTGCTACCACAAGTTGAGCTTGACAATACTATGTAAGGCGAACCAATACATGTGTGTAGTGGGCAAAGAATAGAGAGGCTGAGCAAACCACACCAATGCTCAGTGCTCCTCTCCCACTGTCGGTGGGGTCATATTTATAGTCTTTCATTAAGTATCCTTCAAGTGTCTGCCTAAGACATCTTTTCACCCGTGTGCCCCAGCAAACGATCATTTGACATAACTAGCTTCCAAAGAAACTACAAGTTTTCATTCAACAATCAACTTTTACAAATTCTCCACCAGTGTTTCCATCGTGTCCTTAATTCCCTGGTGATAGCCTCCGGTTTGTTTCTCTGGCATCTTTGGTGATGTTTGAAGATAAGGGTTCCTCTGCTTTCTGCTATAATGAAATGAGTCCCTGTTAAATAGACAAATGGTGTCCATGGTACCCAGGAGAAAGAGCTTGTTCTGTAGACATCTAATGAGGCAAATTACAGGTGAAAGCAGGCTCTTTACTAACACCTGGCCACCTCAGGACTTCCAGAGTCAGCTGATAGAAAGGTATGTGTCAATTTCCAAGAAATAACTGAAGAAATGAAGCTTATGTTTATACTGTTTTCCAATCGGATGTCTTTGCTATAGGGGATATGTAGTTTGAATTCATCTGGAGCCAGACCGCAATTTGATGTCAGGGATTGTAGAGAAAGCATAGCTAGGTCTCCTTTGTGTAGCTAGGGTTTGCTCTCCTCACCCAGCCTGTGTTTTCATCCTTCCGGCAATGGCCTGTCCACTGTAGGAGGGGATGAGGTCTCAAGTCTTCTGGTTGTGAGATCGGGTCTTTACCAGACAGGATTGTGATCTAACTCTCCCACGTTTTCCTTAGAATGTTTGTTTTTTCACTTTATGAAAAAGGATGTCCTGCTGCATGCAACCTTTTGGAACTTATTACCCTTCTCACCGAATGTATTGCTAATTCATGAATGTTGTGTTACTTATTGTGACTCATGCTTGGTTGTTCTACCAGTTCACTCACCTGATGATGGGCATCCATTTCCCATCTCTCCTCTTGCATACCTATGAATTCACTTGATACATGTAATGCCCAGAAAGAGCACTGCTAGGTTGTGTACTATTATTTCATATCTTTTTCATCTAATATTTTTATTTGTATGACTTCTTGGGTCATCTCTTTGAGAATACTTATTATGTTTATTTTAAATTTGTGGTCTGCTTATTCTATTAGCTCTTATCCTAAACTGTTTATACATGAATGTAAAGGCTTTGATACCATACAATTATGTATAGTATAATGGTCATCTTTAAAGGACTGACATCAGCAAACACACAAATATCAACTATTTTAGACAGCATTTCATTTTTATTGTAAAAAATGTAAAAAAAAATTTATCAAGAAAAAAATTAAAGATTTATCAGAATCCAAAGAATTTTCTTGAGCCAACAGTGATTAGTGAGGGATACCTTTGCTGCAGACATGATGTACATCTGTCTTTGCAATTTATCTCAAAGCTCCAATTTATCTCAAGCTCTAACACCATATCTCTCCACATTCCTGATCCTTGGCCCTGGGTTGGAATATTATTCAAGACTGTAAACATAAAACTAAAAAACATTGTCCATGAGAGCCAGGCTGAGAGACTGGTCCTCTTACACAGTATATTAAGAACAGAAACGATCAACATTTCTGAACGTGTACCTTCATTCATTTCAACTTCTTGGCTTTGGGCTCCCATGAAGAGCTGAGCACTCCACTGCCCCTCCTCCACTCACAGATGTCCACATAGTCACAGGTCCGACACTTCCATACCTCTTCCACATCAACGCCTTGAGGATCTCGGTGGCCCATCCAGTAGGCCACATAATGCTGCACTTTGCTTTTCACTTCTTTCTCTTCAAAGGCTACAATCTCTGTGCCCAATATAGTGGCAGTCTCTTGATGGATATACTCAAGTTTTAGGGTATCAATAGCTGGGAGATCAGACAGCGTAAGAGATAAAAAAACTAGTTCCATAAGGTCACCCAAAGATTTTACGGACACGCCTCCTTTTCTGGCATGCCTCAGCACTGAAGGCCCTAGTGGCTTGTCTAGACACAATTTAGTGTGGTGGATTAGGCTCGCAGGAGTCACTTTCCCTTGTACCATGGCATCAAAGATATATTTGTATAAGCTAACTTGAAAATAGTCTTTCTTTTTCTGAGCTGACAGGGGGAGCACGGGGCGTCTTCGTGTCTTGAGTTCAGCCAGCTCCAGTTCCCCCTTGGATGTGTAGTGCAGCTCATCAATCACTCCTACAAGAAGTATCCCCTCTACTTCTCCAAACACTGGAAACTCTCTGATGCGCCCTTCCGACTGTAGCGTAGGAATCATGGATAGTATGTTTAGAAACTTAACTGCCCAAGCATCTTCTTTAGTGGTGATGGGGACCGTCACAAGGTCATGAAGTTCTAGTTCTTTTGCTAGGTGGATGCTAGCACCAGTGTCCAAAACAGCTGCCTTCTCAGGTGTCAGAGAACCAGGAAGTTCCTTCCCATACACCATCTGCAACTCACACCAGTTCTGAGTACACAGGTCAGTGACATATAAATATTTCAAGTGGAATCTCTCCATGGGTGACAAGACATCCAATCTTCTTTTCCAGTTCTGCAAGCTTACAGGTTTGTCATCCTTCCCAGGGAGTTCAGAAGAAGGGCCAGGCTTACTAAGTGAAACAGCTGATTCTTTGGCATCTTCCAGGTCCAGAAACTCAACTAACTCTGAGTCACTCAAGTCTGAGAACCCTGAGGCTTCTGCTGATGCTGTCTCCTCTTCCCCAGTCTCAGCCATGGTGCAGCCTAGATTGAACAAGTAGGGACCTATATCAAACATTGTCAAAGACTTGCAAATTCCTGAGACAAAAAGAATCACATTGGCTGACTGGTTGGTTTATTCATTCATTTTGGTAGTGAGAACTGAATCCAGGGCCTTATGTGTGCTAGGCAAGTGCTCTACTCCAAACCATATCCTTAGCCCTAAGAAGCCAATTTATTTATAACTAATTAGTAATGTCAATGGGTTACACAAAGGTACACTTTACAAAAGGAGTCGTTGTGTTGATCACCCATTCATCTGCGTTGATTTTTTTTTTCCACTTCTGGAGGGAGAATGCTGGTCACTGCACATGCTAATTAGGTGGTGTGCTGCTGTAGCCCAGCAGAATTTTGTTAAGAGTGTAACTCTTTTGTTTTATTTGTGACTCTGCCACTAAAATATTATGGATGAAAAAGGTCTATTAGCACAATTAAAAATACAAAAATTAGTACAATGAGACAGACAAGAGTTTCACATTCATGTAAAAGAAGACAACACTTCACACTGATGTAAAATTTAGACTCAAATGCACAGTGTAGACAATCTTATGCTGCTAAAAACAAAAGTTCAGAAAGGATGATGCAATGGACTATTTATAACTTTACCTGCTGCCTGGACCAGTGTTTTTAGATATACCATAGATTAATTATAAAGCTACTATATCATCCACCAAAAGCTTCATTTTATAAGACTTTCTTTTTGGACTTCTGGCTTTGGGGTTGGGGTGCGGGAGTGGGGGGGAGACAGGTTTTCTGTGTGTAGTCCTGGCTGTCCTGAAACAAAATCTCAAACTCAAAGATCTGCCTGTCTCTTCTGGGGTTAAAGGTTATATCACCACCTGACGGACTTCTGGCTTTAAAAAGTCAGACTATATCCACATTAAATGAATGGATATTAGTATATATGAATTTTTTAAAGACTTATTTATTATATGTAAGTACACTGTAGCTGTCTTCGGACAAGTTTTCTTCTCGGTCCAGCCCTGCTCCCTGTAGCTGTCTTCAGACACCCCAGAAGAGGGCAACAGATCTCCTTATGGATGGCTGTGAGCCACCATGTTGTTGCTGGGACTTGAACTCAGGACCTTCGGAAGAGCAGTCAGTGGTCTTAACCGCTGAGCCATCTCTCCAGCCCATGAATGTTTTGAAAGTACACAGATAAAGCTAAAATTTTTAGGTGAAAAAGAATGAGACAGATGTTCAGAAAATGCCAGGTCAGTATCAAGAGTCTAGGGGTCCTGCAGAAATAGATTTTGAATCTTATCTTGTAAAGTCCAGTAGAGTTTGCTGGTATGCTACTGGTTTCTTGAATAATCTTGGACACATTTCAGAATTTTCTGATGGATACTGGCATATCTTTAAAATGTAGAATTGGTAAGCTAATCCTTCAATGCCTACAAAGCTAAAACAGTACAGACATTAACACACAATAAATGTGGCTTTCCTTCCCCTTCCAAAGGAAATGATGGGTCTATTATTTATCTATTTGCTCTGAAAAATGGTAACTTTAGGAGAGAGGTAACTCGTACTCACCTGGGCCTTAGTTGATTTCCCTCCTCCTATTAAAACGGCAAACGGAGCCGAGGGGCCTTGCTATGATGGAATGTGGACTTATGTCCTTTTCACCAGACCACTCCCTCAGATTACCGTGTTTCCACTTGAGTCACACTGCAAGGACAGCTGCCTGTCATAAATCCTCCTAACACTGGCCTCTCCGGGGTAAGGTCTCCAGGCGGTCAGTTCTGCTCTCCAGGTTCCCAGCTGCAGCCTGAGGTCGGAGGCCCTGCTTCGCTGATGGCTTCCGGCTGCCTGCCACTGCCTTTATCCTCTGCGTCCTGACTCGTCACAGCCTATCCACGCAGGCAGGCGTGTGCTTTCCACTCAGCCCCCGTCCCTGTCCCCCTGGTGTGCCCACGCGCAAAGACTCAATACAAACAACAAAACCACGAGCGAGGGGCATGCCTGAAATGGGCGGTCCCTTAGCCCTTCACCCCGTCCCAGAATTCCCGGCGGCGCTTGGAGGACCGCCCCCCTTTCGCGTCCCCTCCCCCACCCCATCCCGGAGGCCCCTGGTTCTCACAGGCCTGGGGCTGAGGAGGCGGCTCCGCTACATTTCCTTATGCACCAGTGCCGAGTGTGTTTCAGGGTAGAGTGATGTAGCTGTCACCTCCCCGGCCCCCTCGACCGACCGCCCGATGAGAGGAAGGTCATGGTAGTCACCTCGCTGTCCCCAGTACAGCTGGCCTCTGACACCCTTGGAGCCCGAATCCGAGAATTTTAGCACCTGGCACCAGCTTTCCCAGCTTAGGGAACAATTATGAACTCAAGCTTCAAAGACACTGGCAGTTGTCAGTGTCCCTTTTCCTTTTTATATTGGCCTCCAGTTTGGGATCCTCCTGCCTCGGCTTTTTCGGTGCTGGGATTACAGTCATTGTGCCCTTATACTCAGATTCTTTTAAAAGATTTTTTTCAAAATGTTTGTTTTAACTTTATGTGTATGAATGTTTTTCCAGCATCCTGTCTGTGGTACATATCTGCTTGGTGCCCTCGGAAGCCAGAAGAGGGCCTCAGAGTTACAGAAGGGTTGAGAGCCACATGGGCGCAGAGAAACAAACTCAGGTCCCCTGTAAGAGCAGTGAGTGCTCTTAACCTCTGAACCTTTGAGAAATACTTCCCAGCCTATGGTGTCCCACACCAAAAATCTCAGCGCTGGGATTTCAGGCTTGAGTCTAAAGTCCAGAGATAAAGTCTAGCTGTTAGGTTCATTTAGTAAATTCAGTCAACAGTTTAAGGGGTTCACCACAATCAAGGTTTTATAAAGTGTAATCTGGAGGATGAACAGATGCCCCCCCCCCCCAAAAAAGAGGAAATTTTCCAAATGGGGACTAAAACTCACGAAGTGCCATCCTCAGTCAGGGTGGGAGCAAAGATAAAAGAGAGACACTTGTGCCTCTCTCCTTGGCAGTATGGAAGCTGTAGACTGAGAGAAACTAATTTTCCCAGGGCTATCCAGAGGAGGACTTGTTTCCCAGGAAGAGACTTCACAGGATCCATAAAGCTTGTCAGACCACTCTGCAAAAGACACAAGCTGAGATGACTATAGACAGGACCGTCCCTTGACCTGGCCAGCTTAGTTCTACATCCCTCTCATCTTGTTTAAACCTAAACACATCAGGACCCCAAGGACGGTCTTGGAAATCATTAGACCTCTGTGTTTGCTCCTCTTTCCAAAGTGGCCTCAATACATCCCCTTTCTTCTTTAAGGGTGTATTGAAGGTGAGCGGCTGAGCCTAGCCTCTTAATCCTACTAGAGCCTAGTGTTAGGCCCTAAGACAATCCAGTAATAAGAATGGATATTTGGGGACTGTAACATTTTTATGACAAAACGAAAGTATATTTGGGTAGAAATAGTACCAATGGTTCTGCACTTAAGACAATTGTCTTAGGGTTTCCATTGCTCTGAAGAGACACCATGATCAAGGCAACACTTATAAAAGACAACATTTAATTGAGGCTGACTTATAGGTTCAGAGGTTCAGTCCATTATCATCATGGCAGGAAGCATGACAGCATCCAGGCAGGCATGGAGCTGGCAGAGCTGAGAGTTCTTGATCTGAAAGCATCCAGGAGAGAGGGTCTAAAAGCCCACCCTCACAGAGACACACTTCTTCCAACAAGGCCACACCTCCTAAAGTGCCACTTCCTGGGCCAAGCATATCCAAACCACCACAATGATCTTTATCTTCACTTAATCATAAACAACTGAAGGATTTTAAGCAATAATGTAGTTTGATTGGGTACCTGTTTTAGAATGTCACTGTGGCTACATACAGAGGATAGAGATGAGTACAGATTTGCTAGAGCTGTGGTTCCCAACCTTCCTAATGCTGTGATCCTTTAACACAGTTCCCCATGGTGTGCTGACCCTCAACCACAAGATTATTTTCACTGCTAATTCATAATTTTGCTGCTGTTATGAATCATAATGTAAATATTTGATATTCGACCCCCAAAAGAGTTGCTGTTGGCTAGAACCCCTGCTCTTCTACTGCACAAGCTGGGAAACCCCATCTGCCTTCCTTCCCCCAACCCAACCCACACAGAGAAAATTGCCCCTTCTGCTTGGAGAAAACTCTGACTGACAAGTAATCACTCCTGTCTCCCTGTTTCTGATAACCCACCCAAGAGCTCAGTTTTTGACCATGTATGGACACCATCCCAGCTCCTAGCTGGTCATCATTCCTCTACCAAACTCTGTAAAATCTCCTTGCTTTAGCCTGGATGTGTGACTTCACTGACCTCCACTTCTGGGACCAGTGAACCCACCTGAGAGCTGCCTCCTAATAAACCTGCCTTTATCTACTTTTAATCTGGTCTAACCTGGCCAATATCTTCGTCGCCAAAGGAGAGAAAATGCCTATCAGTCTCGACCCACAGGTTGAGAACTTCTGTGCTAGAGGAAGCTCAGTAGACATCCTAAGCAATTAGGAAGTGCTAAGAACCTGCTGAAGGCTTATCCTGCAATGGAAAGAAGGTGAACTGGAGCAAATAATTGAGGATAACAGGTGAGAAGAACAAGTTTCAGTTGGAGAGTTGGATCGATGGCGAGGCATCTTTCGGACTTAAGGAATGCAGACAAGTTCTCAACATGTCGAGTTTAAAGCAGATATAGAATAATCGATATCCACATTGAACATTCTTTGGAGCTCGAGAGACTTCAAAGATGGACACAGAAAATGGAGAAGTGCACATGTCAGTAAGATCGATTAGATCTAGCATGTGGCCACAGAAGAGAACCTGCTAAAAGACAGCCAGGGGAAAAAACATATCTGTCATCAGCAGACAGAGAAGTGCCTGTGTGGAACAGTGACCCAGCAAGCACTGGCAACTGGCCAAGCCAAGGGACAGGCTCTAGAAAGTGTCCAATTTGCAGTTTAGAGCCTGCATTCACTCCAGGACAGTTATGAACTGAGCCCAACACAAAATTCTAGTTACTTTGAGATCTTCTAAACTCAATTGCAGGATTCTTTAAATCTCTCTCTCTCTCTCTCTCTCTCTCTCTCTGTGTGCACTCAGGCACTTGCTGGGTTTATGAATTTAAGTGCAAGAGGCACTTAAAGGCAAGAGGCTTGGGACTGGAATGACATGCAGTTGTGAATGGCCTGAGGTCCTCTGCAGTAAATATTCTCAATGGCTGAGCCATCTCTCCAGCCCCAACTGCAGGGTTCTTTTTTTTTTTTTTTTTTTTTTTTTTCCCCAAGACAGGGTTTCTCTGTGTAGCCCTTGCTGTCCTGGAACTCACTCTGTAGACCAGCCTGGCTTCAAACTCAGAAATCTGCCTGCCTCTGCCTCCCAAGTGCTGGGATTAAAGGCGTGTGTCACCACTGCCCGGCTAACTGCAGGGTTCTTGAGTCTAAATTTCATGTTGCAATGTTAAGTTTGAACATCTGTACAACACATAAAAGTCCTCCAGGGGCAAACTGGCTACACTCAGCAGTGTTTGAGTAGAGTCTCATGCCATAAACCTATAATCTCAGTTACTCAGAATATTTAAGTAGAAGCATCATGAGTTCAGGTCCAGCCTGGACAACTTAGTGGTTTCAGTCTCAACACTTTAAAAAAAACCAAACAAACAAAACAAAAAACTCCAAAATCTGACTCTAGTAAAGGACGTGGGTAATGATTTAAAATTAGATAGTTTGTGTGCACACATGGAGCTCAGAGGACAGCTTGTGGAAGCCAGTTCTCCTATCTCATGGGTCCCAAGAATCAAAATTAGGTATGTTACTACACTTAGTGGCAAAGGCCTTTACCTGCTGAACCACCTCCCCAGGCCAGGTGGTAATAAACAGTAGTTCCCAAATACTAATCAATAAATCAGTGAGTTCATAAATAATTTATTCATCTACCATGAAATGAGAAAAAAATAATTGTGAAATTTTCATAATGGTTAACTTATGTGTTAACCACTGTTAACTTATGTTAACTTATGTTACACGTTTTGTGTACGTGTCAGACAGTAGTAATCAACAGTTATTTATTTACACTTTTGGCAAAATCAAAAGTTGCCCTCCTTGTCATCCATTTCTCAAGGCTATTCGAGTACTGACATTTTAAAGCTCAGAATCACCAATCTAGAGTTGCCTTTTGTGCTCATGTCCTGGATCATCCCGAAAGGCGTTCCTCCTGTGTATTTGATGGTGCCGGCTCAGTGATGAATTATAGCTGAAGGACTTTCCACACACATTACACTCATAAGGTTTTTCTCCGGTGTGATGTCTCTGGTGTTTCTTAAAGGACGAATCGTGCCTGTAGGCTTTCCCACAGCGGTTACACTGAAATGCTTTCACTCCGGTGTGAACAGTCTTATGGTTGCTAAGGTGTACCCTCTGCCTAAAGGCTTTCCCACACTCCTTACATTTGTAGGGTCTCTCCCCTGTGTGGATTCGTTGGTGATGTGTGAGATACGCCCTGTGACTGAACGTTTTACAGCATGAAGTGCATTTGTAGGGCTTCTCCCCGGTGTGAATTCTCATGTGTTCACTAAGATGTCTAATCTGTCGAAAGGGTTTCCCACATTCATTGCAGCTAAAGGGCTTCTCTCCAGAATGAGTCCTCAGATGTTGGACCAAGCTGATGTTCTGGCTAAAGGCTTTCTGACATTTATCACACACGAAAGGTTTCTCTCCAGTGTGCGTCCTGTGATGCTGGTTAAGTGATGAGCGATGCCGGAAGGCTTTGCCACACTCCTCACATTCGAAGGGCTTCTCACCGGTGTGGATTCTCTGGTGTGTACTAAGAGATGCGCTCTGACTAAAGGCCCTTCCACACTCCTTACACCTGAATGGCTTCTCCCCAGTGTGGATTCTCATGTGCTCGGTAAGGTGAATGGGTTGTTTGAACATTTTTTCACATATATTACATCGGTACATTCTGGCTCTCATGCAGCTCACTGGATGATTAATTGGATCTAATTTATATTTGTTCCTCTTTCTGGCTGGTTTGTATTTACGGTGCTTCTGTTCTAAAATAACATTGGAACTCTCTGGGTTTTCAAGTTTGTTCACTTCTTGGTATTTCTTTTTGTGGGTCCAAATGGCTTGTCCCATGCCTTTCTCACAGGTTGTCTGGTGCCTCTCTAAAGTATCATTGTAGCTGGAGGCTATTTTCAGTGGAGAACAAACTATGTCATTCTCTATGAGCCTTCCCCTCATGACGCCATGATGGAGCTTCATGGAAATGTCATCCTCTGCAGTTGACTCCTTGGTTTCTAGTTTATTCTTCACATCTGAATGGGAAAAAAAGAAAGAGAAATGTGAATGACTCACTCGTTATGCTTTGAAGAAAATCAAACACTGTAAATGTTGCAGAAGAGATTTAGATACAGTATGGAAAGCAGCATGAGGTTTTTACCGTATTTAGATATAGTTATGCAGACTGGACAGACAATAAAGAATGAATTAAGAAGTAGAGAATGGGGCTGTTCAGTGGGCAGTGCTTGCCTAGTTTACATGAAATCCTGGCCATTGCATAAACTAGACGAGATAGTCTATGCTTGTACCCATCACTCAAGAAGTAGAGGCAGGAAGACCAGAAGTTTAAAGTTATCAATGGCTAGACAGAGAGTGCAAGACCAGCTTAAACACTTGAGACCCTATCCCCAAACTAAATAAAATGAAAAGAAACAATGACTAGTTTCTTTGTATCCAAATTAATGTTACAAAATTTGCAACATTCGTTTCTCTCTACATCTTTCTTTTTCTTTCTTTCTTTCTTTCTTTCTTTCTTTCTTTCTTGTTTTGTTTTGAGATGGGGCCTCACATGGCAAAGGTGTCCCTGAGTTCCTGCTCCTCCAGCCTCTACCGTTCAAATGCTGGCTGTGTGTCACACATGTGGCTTAGCTGTGTTCTAATAACATTAAAAAGTGACACTGAAGGCCTATGCCTTCAAAGATATGGCTTTAAACTGACAACTATTTTGAAAAACTATCTCAGAAATATTAAAAAGATGCCACTACCCAACCCCAGTGGTGGTGCACACTTTTTACCCCAGCATTCAGGAGGCAGAGGCAGGCAGATCTCTGTGAGTTTAAGGCCAGCCTGATCTATAGAGTAAATTCCAGGACAGCCAGGACTACAGAGAAATAAAAACAAACAACAAAAAAAATTTTTTTAAAAAAAATTTGATTAGTTTTCCTTCTTAGTATTCCATTCTATAGTTACTAATATTTCAGGTGATAGTTTTATATCCATGAAAGATATAATTTCCTGTAAGATTTTTAAATCTGTATAGAAGGATCTTAAGCATTTTCAAATTTCAAGCTCTCAACAGAGACAGTAATAAAGTCTAGGTTTATCAGGCCTTGGCTCTGGGCCTGGAGAGAAGGGGATGATGGGAAGAGACCATCTGTGTACCTCACTCCAAAGCTCAGGGAGCAGATAAAGCAAGATTGAACTTTGAAATTGGAATTTTGCTATTTCACTGAATTAAATAAATACTTGTTACTTATTTTAGGTCTTCCCCCCCAAAAGACAGGGTCTCAAGTGGCCCAGTCTGGCCTCAGTCCTTCTATAAAGGTGACTATGATCTTGAAGTCCTAATCTCCTCCCCCTCACTCCAGGACTACAGTCATGTACCGCAGTAGCTGGCTAACGCTTCTTTTTAAAAACCCTCTACAAGGTTACTTTTAGGAGTCCATCAACAGAGAACAACACCCACAGCAGCCTTCATGGTTTCTCTTTGTTGCTTGCTTTGTGATCCCCACACATGTGGGCAGTTTTCTGTACCCTCAGCCTGTATCGCTCTCATCAGTATCCGTTGTGGATGATAAAACCCAGGCAGATGTACAGGCAGCTACTGATAATAACAGTGTAACTTAAGATCAATATTGTCTTAGTCAGGGTTTCTATTCCTGCACAAACATCATGACCAAGAAGCAAGTTGGGGAGGAAAGGGTTTATTCAGCTTACACTTCCCATTGCTGTTCATCACGAAAGGAAGTCAGGACTGGAACTCAAGCACGTCAAGGAGCAAGAGCTGATGCAGAGGCCATGGAGGGATGCTGCTTATTGGCTTGCTTGCTTCTCCTGGCTTGCTCAGCTTGCTTTCTTATAGAACCCAAGACTACCAGCCCACAGATGGTACCACCCACAAGGGGCCCTCCCCCCTTGCTCACTAATTGAGAAAATGCCTTACAGCTGGATCTCATGGAGGCATTTTCTCAACTGAAGCTCCTTTCTCTGTGATAACTCCAGCTTGTGTCAAGGTGACACACAAAACTAGCCAGTACAAATCTGAATATTAATTCTGAAAAATCAAACAGGGTGTGATGATTCTGGCCTGATATTCTGAAAACTGAGGCAGGAGGATCATCTTGAGTTTGAGGCCAGCATGGACTACAGAATAATACCTTGTTTCAAAATGCCCAAAACAATGATTAAAAGTTTAAAATGTCAAAATAGAAATGTTCAAAGTAAGATATTACTTCTTATTCGTAATAAATATAACTCTAAAAATATATTACGTATAGTAGCAAGCGCAGGATCTCAGAATAAATCCAACACAGGATATGTTATGTATGTAAGACCTTTATAAAGAATATCCTGAACCTTTTTATTTTTTGAAGTGGACTCTCAGATAAACCAGGCTGGCCCTGAATTCCAGACCCTTCTGCCACTACCTCCTAAATTACGCATTGGTGGTTACACAGATTCGATGTTATACATACACATGTACATATCTGTCTGGGTTCATAGGCAAGTATTCCTGTAAGGAATTGGCTGAAGTACACTGCTGGGTTATGGCGAGATGCGCCCTCATTCGGCGAGGGCACACCACATTGCCTTTCAGTCAGTTTCAATGTTTTATGTTTCCAGTCAATAGGCTTGAGAGTTTCCAGAGCTCAGCATTTTTGTCAACAGTTTAACATTAATGTAAACTCACTGGGTGAATATGTTATTATTTCTTTACCTTTCCTGATTATTTGTGAGAGAAAAGTTTCTAAGTTTTTAAGGGGTGTGTGTGTGTGTGTGTGTGTGTGTGTGTATGTGCATGCACATGTCACAGCACACATGAGGGCAGAGGTCAGAAGACAACTTTCAGGAGTCAGCTCTCTCCTTTCACACAGTGGATCCCACGATGGCATCCGGGTCTTTAGTTGTGGCAGCAAGGACCTTTACCTGCTGAGCCATCTCGCCAGCCCTCTTGCAGGACTTTTTATGAAGTTGTTATGAAGAAAATTATGTACGTGAGTTAAAGGGAGAATCAAACCTGAAGTTGGGATTATAAAGTAACAGCGAGAAATGGAGACATAGGAAGCAAAAGAGAAGAAGGTTTGTGGAATGCAACATGGCACTGAAGACAGCAAGTATCTATGAGGTGTTTCATGTCAGCCACTTCTGGTTCTGTGAGGGGATCAGGCATAACTCTAATGAGGGCAAGACTTCTCTCCCTTCTAACTACAGAGAATCTCAGAAAGGCAATGAGGAAGGGATGAAAAGAGACCTAGTGCAGGTCCTGTCAGAGCCCTGAGCCTTCCTGGTAGCCTGGGGAAGACAGAGCACTCTGGCCTACCTACCCAAAGGGTAGGTAGGTATTTACTCTGGTCTCACCTAAAATGGGATCCACTGAGCCTTGACGCTCTGCCATCCATGGTCCTTCTCCTTTCTCCAACTGGGAAATCACAGTAGGCTTGGAAAGTCGATATCCTGCTTATGCATAGAGTTAGAGAAAATTACAGATGTTGACGCTGCTGTTGAAGGAACCTCCCCGGAGTTCAGTCCCAGCTCTTGCTATGCAGGTTTTCTGATGACCAGCAGGGTCACATCTTTCTTTCCTAGCTTGATGAAATAAAGCTGTCCCTTAAGGAAACCATTAGTTATGCCCTGGTCTTCAAAGGAACAAGGCATCTCTAATACAGAACCAACAGCCAAAATCCAGTGAATCCATGACATCGATAGTTTAGCAACATTGGCTCTCTTACAACGGCCAGGTTTGTAGAGGACACCTGGTATGATGGCTAATTTTTAATTGTCTAATTGACACAACCTTGAATCACCTGAGAAGATTCTTAATTGGGGAATTGTCTAGATCAAGTTGGTATGGGAGGCTGTTTTAATTGATGTGAGAAGATCCCGGTCCACTGTGGGTGGTGCCATTCCCTAGTCTGGGGCTTTAGACTATGTTGGAGTAGAAAGAGCTAGCTGAGAGCAAGCAAGCAAACAAGGATGTATTTGTTCTAGTCTTTGCTTTTTACTGAAGATGTGATGCTTAAGTTCTTGCCTCAACTTCTCCAAAATTATAAGTTGCTTTGGGGGAGGGGATTTTTATCACAACAACAAAAATGAAATAAGAACAGCTGGCTGGTCCTTACCCACTGACACCAGGTTTCTGTAGTTCTCCAGCATCACCTCCCGATACAAATCCTGGTATGCAGGAGCCAGCTGCCCCCATTCCTCCTGGGATAAGTCCACAGCTATGTCCTTGAAAGTCAATGATTCCTACAATATCAAACAGTCAGAGGAGTCAGAGTCCACCCCAGTCAAACTCTAAGGAGCCCTGCAGTATTCCAAGTTCAGAGATTCCACACCAATTTCACCAGGAGCAGCTCTGGGTCTGTCAGGAGATTTTATAAAGACTGCTATAGGTAATTAAATATATAGGACAGAAAAGAAACATGAAAAAGTGAAAAACCAGGGGGAATTGAAGTGATCTTGTTTTGGGGTGCTGTGGAAAGCAGTGTTCCCTGAAACGTACTGTTTGGCTAGAGGCAGTAGTGATTCAACAGGGGAGAGTCATGTGGAAATCTCAGGGAAGAGCATTCCAGAATGTTCCAAAAGGCCTCAGAGTGAACACATCAGAGAGGAGGAAGAGCAGCACAGATGGAGGCAGCTCTGAGGCAAGGGAGGATGGGAGGAGGTGAGAGCAGAGGCTAGCGGGATGTGGAAGGAGGTGCTTCAGCGTTAGCACTCACTGGCCATAATTCCTAGGCACCTTTTGTTTCTTGTGAAAAATTTTATTAGTATATACAGTACTTGGTTTCATTGTGGCATTTTAAAACAGCATTTGGTTTTTCTGGTTCTCTAATCCTCTCCCTCAGGCCTTGAAGCCCTCCTGTTTCACCCCCACAGCCTTCAAATCCTTTCACACACACCCCCAGCCTCCTGTCCCCCCCAGCCTTCTCTTCCTCCCCCTGCCTCCTGTCCCCCCAGCCTCCTGTCCCCCCCAGCCTCCTGTTCCTCCCCCCCTCCTGTTCCTCCCCTCCAGCCTCCTTCCACCTTCACCTCAATACCTCTGTCCCTCCCACTCTCTCCTTCTTTCCAAACTTCTCCCACCTATACACAGCCGTGTGGACATTGTAAGTGAGGATCCACACATGAGGAACAATACAGTATTTGTCTTTCTGAGTCTGGGTCACCTGGCTTTATACAATTCCCAGATCCATCCATTTTCCTGAAAAATCCCATTTTTTCATGCTATGGGCATCTAGGCTGGTTCCATTTTCTTGCTACTGTGATCAGGACACAGACACACACACACACAGACGCACACACACACATACACACACACACGCACACACACACAGACACACACGCACACACAGACACACACACATAGACACACACACACGGATATGCAGGCGTCTGTGGTCCTTTGGGTATGTGCCACTGACTCCCCTAAGAGCTGTACTCATTTAGAATCCCTCCCACAAGCACTGAGAATGGTCCCTTTCCTACACCCCCACCAACATCTGCTGCCTCTTCCCTTGATGACAGCCTTCTGACTGGGGTAAGGTGGAATCAAAAGGTGGTTTGTTTTTTTTTCTCGTGGTTTTTGTTGTTGTTTATTTACAGGGGCTGGAGCAGTTAAGAGCACTGACTGTTCTTCCAGAGGTCCTGAGTTCAATTCCCAGCACCCACATGGTGGCTCACAACCATCTGTAATGGGATCTGATGCCCTCTTCTGGTGTATCAGAAGACAGATAAATAAAGTTAAATCCTTTTAAAATGTATTTACATGTATGAGTCTTTTGTCTGCACTTATGTATGTGCGCCACGTGTGTGCTGGATGCAGTAGGGAGTTAGAAGAGGGCTTCGGATCCCAGGGAAATGGAGTTATGGGTGGTTATGAGACACCTGTGGGTTCTGGGAAATGAACCCAGGTCTTTGCAAGAGCAGCAAATGTCAGTGTCAATGTCGGGGTAGCTGGGTTTATGAGAATGCATCACCACGGGCTTTTAAAGGTAGCCAAAGATCATTAGAGGACAAAGGTGGACCACTGAAAAAGTATTCCATCCACAGGAAGGTAGTAAAGATGGACAGAGAAGTTACAATACAATCAGGACAAAGAATGAAACACACACAAAGCAACCACATCAATGGCCAGCTGTGTCGGTGGACGAACCAAGCAAGAGCTAGCTATGGAAGTCACTGCAGACAGAGGCTTAAGTAAGACAGATGGGAAGGTCTTGTGTAAACATAATGGAAAAACCAGAGAGCCACGTTAAAGTGGACTGTAGGCAAAGCCACACTGCTGGACTTTAGAAAGAAGGGAGGATGGAGGAGGAAGAGGAGGAGGAAGAGGAGAAGAGGAAGAGGAAGAGAAGAGGAGGAAGAGGAGGAAGAAGAAGAAGAGGAGAAGAAGAGGAGGAAGAGGAGGAGAAGAAGAGGAGGAAGAGGAGGAGGAAGAGTACTTCAGACAAGTCTAAGGGTCTGGGGTGGGTACTGTAACTCACAGGGCTATTTCATAATAGGTCTATTTCTAAGAAGGTCCATTTAAGGAGATGGTCCAAGGCCTGGAAGCTTTAATCCCAGCAGGAGCAGGTGGTTCTCTTGAGTCTGAGGCCAGCCTGGTCTATAGAACAAGTTCCATGACAGCCATGGCTACACAGAGAAGCCTTTCTCAAAAAATAAAAATAATAACTATTATTATTATTATTATTATTATTATTATTATTATTATTCAAACAAAACTGTCAGAACTAAGGGGACAGAAGACCAAAATTCCCATTGACAGACTTAAGATCCCCTATAACAACTGATAGGTCCAGTAAATAAAAAGAGGGGCTGGGCTACAGCTCAGCTGAAGAACTGCTTTCACAGCATGGAGGAAGGACTACGTTCATCCTCAGATCTGTGCAAACTGGGTGACAGTGTAAACCTATAACCCTAGGGCCCACACCTTAGGTGTGGAGGGTCAGAAATTAAGGTCATCCTTGGATACATAGGGAATTCTATGTAGTGAGTTTAAGACCATCCTGGGCTACATGAGACCCTGCTCAAAAGAAAACCAAAACCATGAAGGATGAAGAAGATCTGAATAACACTCTATGTAGTTTAAGCTGCTGCACAACTATCAAATCCACATAAAACTTAAATTCAGTTGCAAGACAGAATATAAATTTCACATCCTCTCTTCCAGGGGTGAAACTGAGAACTGATCGGAAAGGGGCTTGAGGGATCTTCCTGGGACAACAGCATATTCTATTTGTCAGTTTGTTTCCACAGTACATGCATGTCAAAATAGGGACACTTTTTAATCTCCTTTATTTTACTCTTTAAAGATTTATTTATTTTCTATTATGTATATGAATGCTTTGCCTGAATACACTGTGTGTGTATAGTGCCTGCAGGAGCCGGAAGAGGATTCCCCGGAACTGGAGTTATAGACAGTTGCCATCCACCTGACTGCTGCTGCTATCCAACCTGGGTCCTTTGGAAGAACAGCAAGTGCTCTGACCTGTCTGAGCTTTCTCTCCAACCTGTCTGTCTGTCTAAAATATGGCCTTGCTATGGAGCCAAGGCTGTTTTTCCAATTGCTACAATTTCACTCATAGCAACCTCCTGCTCCTAAGCCTCCCAAGCACTAGGGCTCCGGATGTGTGCCACCACACCCATCCCAGTCACACATCTGTATTTTCCTACAGGTTACTTGTACCTCAAAGTTGAATAAAAGTGGAATCCGTCCCTGGTGCTGAGAACCTAGGCTTTTAATTCTTAACGACATTTTCTACTTCTGCATCAGGAGAGTGGTATAGAATGCTTTGGAGGTCAGAGGATGCGGTGTGGAAGCTGGGGCAGGGTCTCCTCTCTGAACCTGGAGCTTGTGTCTCTTCACCTAGGCTGGCAACCAGTAAACCCCAGCGATCCTCCTATCCCCAGGCCCCTACAGCACTGGGGTTACAAGCACACCCAGACTGCTATGCTGAGGGTGGGATCTGAACTCAGGTCTTCACCACTGTGTAGCAAGCACCCTTATCCGTTTGAGCTCTTTATCTTAGATGCCAGGTCACTCTGTTGGTTTGGAGTCGGGGTAGAACAGTATTGCTCTCTTTGCTTTCTACTTTGAAATTAGGACAATGTTCCAGATGAAGACATTATAAAAATGGAAACTGCCACCACAGAAGCTTTCTATGTGAGTGACTTGCTTGGATCTCCCCAGATTGAATTATTGGTGTCAACCTACTTGCACTTCTCAAAAAGGGTGGTTTACATCCTTAAAATCTAAGAAGGAATGTCAAAAAGAATCGAGGAACCTCCAACACACCTGGGGTTCTGCTGCAGGGGTTTCAGGGGTTGGTCCATCAGCTAAGCTTCCTCGCTGCATCCCATCAGCATCATGGAACAGCAGAGCTGTAGAAGGAGAAGAACATGGGGTGTGTACCTTCCCAGCTCCCCAGTCCCACAGCCTGGGGCTCCTTCCCCACACACTCACAAAGACTAGGCTGGCCTGGAGCTCAGAGACCTGCCTGCCTCTGCCTCCTGAGCACTGAGAATCAAGCTTTCCACACCACACTTGCTCTTGTTTTTAGACAGGGTCTCACTCGGTAGCTCAGGCTGACCTCGGCTGCACACTCAGCGGGGTACCACATTCTTTTCTATTATTAATTAATTAATTTAGTCACTCAGCACCACTATCTTAACCTTTGATTAGGCTGAATGTCTCTCATTCTATGGTTCACTTTGAAACCCACCCCTTAAAGTAGAAAATTTTCTATTCCTTCTCCAATAAAAACTAAGACACTATCTAAACCTGATTCCGGAGTATCTGCCTTAGGAAAATCTTAGTCCATGCAATGAGAAGATGGTTTCTTGCCCATTGTATATGAAAGAACCTTTTTTTCAAGGCTATCTGCTATTAGTTTTATCTGTGTCCCCTTCGGAAATTACTTAGTTATAATTAATTAATAATAAGCATTATGCATAATAATTTATTCATGCCAGGCATGGTGGCACTCACATCTAATCCCTGCACTCAGAAGGTGAAAGCAGGAGGATAAAGAGTTAAAGGCCAGCCTCTGCTACACAGCAATTCAAATTGGATGCTAGGCTGGGCTATGCATGAGACACTACCAAACACTACTGCCACCAACAAAGAGAGGTAATATTCATTTTTATCAACTGATAAGATGCTTAGCCAGGGCTGGAGAGATGGCTCAGTGGTTAAGAGCACTGAGAGCTTTTCCAGAGGTCCTGAGTTCAATTCCCAGCAACCACATGGTGGCTCACAACCTCTGTAATGGGATCCGATGCCTTCTTCTGGTGTATGTGAAGACAGCTACCTTGTACTCATATACATAAGATAGATATCTAGATATCTACATAGATATCTAGATAGATAGATAAGCAAGCTTAGCTGAAGTCCCTCAGCTAACATAAAAACACTGGCTGAACACAAAGCATTATGGGTATGAATGACGAGACCACACACAACACTGACTCCTCTTCCTACCCTACTACTTTGATCAGACTAAGACTTAGGCATGTCTTAAAGGAATTCACAATTTAGGTAAAATGAGAGCAGTCAGGCATTTTGTTCCTGCCTCTCAGAGGAAGATGACAATAAAAAATTATCAAAAAAGACTGACTAGGGCACAGATGACCAGGAGTTTTGCAGAAAACCTGAGACTCAGGGAACAGAGACCTTTGATTGCCTGATTGTGAGTTAGACCCTCACACTTAGGAACTGGCAGTGGGGGTGGGGGGAGGCACATCCTGTGGCCCTTCTTCCTGTTGTATATTGTTTCTGGGGATGGGAAAAAGAAGGGGCACACAGTGAAAGTCACGAGGAACCAGAGGTAGGAGCCCAGCATTTCCTTCACAAATCTCTCCTGATCCCCAAACCACAAGCATGAACCCCACATGGCCCTTCTTACCTCTAGGTTATCCCCAAGGGAGCACCCCTTCTCCCAACCCTGTCTGTTCTCACCTTCTCTTTCAAACATTTGTGTCACATCCTCCCACAGGGACATCCCCTCCTTGGTCTTCCTGGGATGCTTCACCCAGGCGCTGGCTTCGGTGGCAAGGGTGATCAGAAGCTGCTGAGGCATGCTGGCGCTGGCCTGAGCGAGGGTGACAGCTTCTGGTGGGGAAACTGCTGGAACTTCCAATGACAGGCTTCCCTGTTGGATGGTCCTCACACCATAGTCTTTTACTCTCAAAAGTCTCTTGAGACCCTGCAATGTCAGAGACCATCATGACCTGAAGAACTGTGGGCACAGATGCTGCATCATTGGGAGGAAGTCTTGTGAGCTGGTTTGAGGCCTTTGTACTCCCTTTTATTCTTCCTTCCTTTCCCTTCTTTATTTTTTTGTGACAGGGTTTCTCTGTATAGCTCTGGATGTTCTGGGATTCACTCTGTAGACCAGGATGGTTTTGAACTCAGAGATCTATCTGCCTCTACCTCCTGAGTGTTGGGATTAAAGGTGAGCAGCACGATGTCTGGCTGTACCTTTTTTTTAAAAAAAAAAAACTTTGTCTGTCTGTCTGTCTGTCTGTCTGTGCTGTGGTGCCCAGGTGGAGGCTATAAGATAATTTATGGGAGTTCATTCTCTTCTTCCATCTTGTGGGTCACAGGGATTGAACTCAGGCTGTAAGGTTTGGCAGCAGCTGCCTTGCCCTACTAAGTCATCAAACTAATCTGCGTTGTATGCCTAAAGAGCAAAGGCAAGAAAGGAGAGATCCAGAGAACCCGTCATACAGCCAGAAGTCCAGAAATGTGTTTATAATTGCAAAAAGGCCTAAAAGATTCGGCATCAGAAGAAACTCTCAACTCTAAACACACAGATACAAAGACACCAGTACCAAAAAATGTACACGCATCCACATGCCCTGACCTGATTTCCCACCTTGTAAGCTACATGTTCCTTCTGCCTGCTTACATATTTGGAACTGAGGTAGAATCTTTGATGTCAGACCTGTATGGAAAGCTGAGACCTGAGGCACTTCAAGTCTGAGCTTCAGTTTCTCCATCTATAAAATGTAGGTGGTAACTGTACTGCACAGGGATACAGCCTTGAGACAATGTTAGGTCTACAGGAAACTCTAAGTTAACAATTAAAATCTTTGGGGCTGGAGAGATGGCTAAGCGGTTAAGAGCGCTGACTGCTCTTGTGAAGGTCCTGAGTTCAAATCCCAGCAACCACATGGTGGCTCACAACCATCTGTAATAAGATCTGACACCCTCTTCTGGTGTGTCTGAAGACAGCTACAGTGTACTTACACATAATAATAATACTAAAAGAATCTTTTAAAAAGACAATTAAAACCTTTTTATTTTAAAGCTGTACAATAAACATTATCTTAACTTTTTTTTAAAAAATTTACATGTGTTAATTTTGGGGGGCGGAGGTCACATGACAACTTTTGAGAGTCGGTTCTCTCCTTCCACAAGGGCATCAGACCTGGCTGCAAAAGCCTTTACCGACTGAGCCATCTCACCAGCCCCAGTGGGCATCATCTTTTAGAGTTATTTTAGAAAACAATTAGAAAGCTCAGCTTGAGTATCTTAGTTGATAAAACAGTAATCCACATGGCTGCGTTTTGCCATAAGCAAGCAGCAACAGTAGTCACCACACACCCAAGATGCCCAGCACAGCTGGTGAAATGAATCCTCGGTTCAGATGCAATTAAAACTGAGAGGAGTACGTGCTCCCACAGAGCTGGAAAGGAGGAAATACGTTATGTCAAGTGGAACTACAGCAGAACTGACCATAGCAGCAAATTTGGAAACAACCCAAATCCATCATCTGAATCGCCCATTCAGCATAGTGGTTGGCATCGAGACCAGACCCATTGGACCTGATACCCCAAAAGTAGCTCCCTCCATCCACCCCTGGGAGAGGACTGTTCTTGGAAGTCTGGGGGAGGGGAAGGAAAGGTGAAAGATTGCCTGTCCAAAGAAGCCGGAGCTAGTGCAAATAGCCCCGAATATGTAAGAAGTCTCGTTACTAAGTGCTGAAACTTTGTGCTGTTCCTTCCGAAGCAGCTGACAATCACAGAAGCTTGCTAGACGACCCATCCGCAGAGCTTCGCAGGCAGCCACCCGGACCAGCCCGCAGCCCGGCAGCGGAGCCGCTTACTCACCGGAGGATCTCCGGAGCAGCCCCGGGCGGCGCGGATCCGTTCCCGCCAGCCTTCCACGCTCACACCGCGGCGCACAGTGCGCACCGAGGCTTCCGTAGGGATGCAGGGTATCGTCGGCTCTGGGACTGGACACCGGCTTCTCCCGCTTCTCACCCGCCGCACCCCGGAGCGGAGCTCCGCAAGCATAGGCGTCCTGCGGGGCCTTCTGCCCCAGGCGAGGACGTGCAGCACCGGCTGCGGCTCTAATGCCAGAGCTCCGCCGTCTCACCACGCCCCTCTAGCCCCGTCCGCACCCCGGCACCTACACCCGGGACCCGCCCACCCCACGACGCCCGCGTCGGCACCCTGCCCGTGGCTCCGCCCACCCGGGTGCCGCGCGCCCCAGATCCCGGAAGCCGGAAGCCGCCCGGGCAGACCCAGGGGCGGCGCTCAGCGGAGCCGGCGGCGCCTGCTGAGGGTCTTCAGGACCCGGTGGCTCGGCCAGTCTTCCTGGGGAAGCCGCTTCTCCGTCATTCTTTCATTCTTCTTAAGGCTTCAGGATGCAGCCTTAAATAGCACGCAGTTCCTGCTCTCTCCTAATCTCATTCTGGTGAATTCGATAAGTAGAAAAATAGACGACACACCAAAAGGCAAAAGGGACCTAGAAAACAATAAACTTTAAAAAAAAAAAAAAAAATCCAGGATATGTATTTTTAATGTCCCTAAAGACATGCATTAGTTTGCTTATGGCTGCCCCCTCCCCAAGAAAAAACACTTCACACCGATGACTTAAACAATAGGAGTTTATTTTCCCATGGTCCTGGAAGGTAGGGCCCCTTCCCATATTCTCACGGGGTATTTCCTGTGTGCCTGTAGCTAGGGGAAGCCTCTGGTGTCTCTTAAGACCAAATTTCCTCTTAAAAGTCGCCAGAACAACTGGGTTAGGCTTCCTTAGTTCCTCATTTTAACTTAAAGCTTTAAAGGTTCAGTCAACATATGGCATTGAGAAAATACAACTGAACCCACTGGAAGATACAGAAGAGATGGATGGCGACAGAGGAGAGACTTGCCAGAGCAAAAACTGGAAAGCCAGCATCCAGAAAGTTAATCCAAGTTGGAAGCGGCTTTTGCCCAGCTATCTGGAAAATAGAACTTTCACACTGTGTTCAGAGAAGGGGTGGGAAAAAAGAAAGCGACTTGGGACAGATATAGGAATAGAACCTCAAGAGGGTGTGTGTGTGTGTGTGTGTGTGTGTGTGTGTGTGTGTGTTGGGGGTGGTAAGTGAACTATCATGGGCTCTGATCTTGGTTCAAAGTCATCTCTGACTGTCCATTGAGTTGAAGACAGTGGAACTTGGGTTGTAAATGAATTTGCAAAAAAAAAAAAAAAAAAAGACAGAAATTGGCAGTCGAGAGTTTATTAAACACTACTGTTCAGTTGCATCTGGTGCTCCTGGAGAAGGGATTGCACCGCAGAGAGGAGGTGCAAGATCTTTGGAGCCTGTAAAACTAAAGTTCTAGTAACTACCCATAAGGTATTATGGGCCGTTTGTATGTGGTCAGTGTCCGCATCTAAGGGACCTGCTGACTTCTATCTTGCTAAGCAGTCAGTGTCACTGCACTAATTAGTTAACTCTTAATTGGAACAGACACTAGGTGTCATTCAGAGTAGGCTCCAAATGCCTGAATAAGACATCACAAGTCATTGGTTCCCCCACAGTCCCACTCTGACTGTTTATGTGGGAGGACTTTTTTTTCTTTTTTCTTTTGGACTCTACAGTCATGTTACAAGGGGGGGAAACCATATCTTCTTTAGCTGACAGCATATAATTGTAATTGCTCGGCTTCCCTTCAGTGACAATGTCAAGTGCAGACTTGCAGATAACCAAACTGTGGGCATAGTTCCATGTGGTGTTAGGGTACCTACTCAGCCTGCCGGAGACTCTTAATTCAACCTCCCCAGTGCGGGGTGGCACCAACCTGCAAAAATGACTGTTTCCTTAATTTAAAGAAATAAAATGCTGCCGGATGGTGGTGGCACACACCTTTGATTATGACCCACTTTTTATATTTTCAGATTAAACAATTTTAATTACACGTTCACAAATGTATTGAAGGGGTATGTAGACACATGCCACAATGGTGTAAATGGTGTGTGTGTGGGGGTTCAGACAATGACTTCTGAAAGTTGGGTCTCTCCTTCCTCTATATAGGTCCTGGGATCAAACTCACATCATCAGGATTGGCAGCAGGCGCCTTCTACTGAAGCATCTCACTGGTCTTTAGTGGTTTGTTTGTTTTTTTTTAGTTGTAATCTTGCTACTTAACCCAGGCTGGCCTCAAACTCACTGTGTAGCCCAAGCAAGACTTGAACTTTTACAGCCTTCAAGCCTCTGTCTTTGAGTTCTGGGATTGCAAGCATTTGCCACTCTACCCAGGTGTACATTTTGTATCCATGGTGAATCGATGTGCACATGTGTGTGTGTGTGGGTGCTCTTGCTCATGCATGCATTTTTGGAGGTTCGAAGTCAGTGTCAAGTGCTTCCTCTATTGATCCCACCTTATTAAGAAGTAGCTTCTCCCTGAACTGAGAGCTTACATTTTTGGCTGTACAGTGAAGCCCTGGATTCCATCTGTCTACATCCTACCCAGCACTCTGGGTTACAGATATATCAGAACACCCAGTTTTTTATTTAGATTCTGGCATTCTGAATTTAGATTCCTCTGCTGTACTACGTTTTTAAAAATATCGAAATGGTCTTTTTGAAACAACGTAATCAGTGACTGGGCTTTTATTTTTGATTTGAGGGAGGGTTGGTGCATATGCCATGGCACACATGTGGGGCCAAAGGATGATTTTGTAGAATCAGTTCCCCTTGCATTGATCTGAGTCCTTGGGTTGAGCTCAGGATGTCCGCTTGAGTGGCAGGTGCTTTATCTGCTGAGTCATCTTGGAGGCCCTGGTTGATTTAAACAATTTTAGATTTATTTTCGTGTGTGTGTGTGTGTGTGTGTGTGTGTGTGTGTGTGTTTAAAGATCCATGTGGTTGGCTGGGCAAAGTGAAATAGACCTTTAATCCCAGCACTTGGGAGGCAGAGGCAGGCAGATCTCTGAGTTCCAGGTCAGCCTGGTCTCCAGAGTGAGTTCCAGGACAGAGCTACATAGTGAGACCCTGTATCAAAAACAAACAAGCAAACAAAAAACCCAGAAAACCCACAAAACTATGTGGTCATTTTCACTTGGGTTTGCAGTCCCCTTTATACCATAAGTGCAATCAGTTTGCACCAGAGATGAAGAGTCTGGAGGCTCTAGAAAATGGAGCCCTTGCCCCAGAGGTCACCAATGAGACCCCAGAATCTGGAAGACTTAGTAGAAGACTGTATAGAATTGGGGTGGAGATTTGAGACTTGGACTCTTACTGGCTTGCAGTTCTCTTATTAAGTTGGGCCATCTGGCCACTGAGACCATAGAATTCTCCTGTCTCCTGCCATCCAACCTCTAGAATTACAGGTACATGCCACTGTACCCAGATTTTTGACAAGGGTTCTAGAGGGCATTAAGCCCACAGTCAGCATCTACTAATCTCAGATCAGCTTCAACTATGTAAAGGGTCAGAAGGAAAGGGAAGAAAATGTCAACGTGGAAAATGGACAAAAGGTATGAGTAGATACTACACAGGAGGGAAGGACAAGGACAGGAAGCAAAGAAAACGCCGGGCAGACAGACTGGAAATAAGGATGAGGTGTCACATTTACCCAAACTGGCTGTCACAAGTGGGGATGAGAGAACTCTCTGCATATCCTAAGAGTGTGCACTAACTGTCCTGGCTGTCACAAGTGGGAATGAGAGAACTCTCTGCATATCCTAAGAGTGTGCACTAACTGTCCTGGAAAGCAGTTTATAATCCCCCCTCCCCCTCCCTGCTTCCCCTCGTGCCTCCCCCACCCCTCTTGCCTCAGTCTCCTGCTGCTGGGATTACAGACAAGTGGCACATACCTGACAATATTGTGACATCATAAAAACAGATGTCACGAAAACTTTTTAATGATACAACTGATCTATAGAACTTGGAAAGTGGAGGCAGGAAGATCTGGCAACACAGCAAGTTTGAAGCCAGCCTGGGCTAAAAAAAAAACTTTCTCAAAAAGGGAAACAAAATAAGTAAAAGAAAACATGACCTGTAAAAAAATATGGTTATTTGAGCCATGCTTAGCAGCATATATCTGTAATCCCAGCATTCGGGAGGCTGAGGCAGGAAGACTTCGAGTTTGAGACTAGTTGGGGGGGTGGAAGTATTAAACCATATAAAGTTCCTGATATCTATCAGCTTTGACATACAAAAGGGCGATTTCATATGATTTAGCCTGGAGTTACCTCACAATCCATACAGACACACAAATGTACACATCAGAGAAAATGCAGATGGACACACATGCACACAGACATACACGTCATCAAAACATCAAAACATACACATTAAAGAAAAATACATATTAGGTTGCTAATATGAACACATTAAACAAAATAAATATAACATTCTCTGAAATCAAGCTATGACTTCACAGTGTTGTTTCATCTAGGAACTAAAATGGAATGTTTTAGCTCCCTTTTTCATTTTAATAAATGTATTGAAAAGAGAACAATTTATCTCATATAAGTAGGAAAGCATTACATACCATAAAACAATAAAAACATTATAGCTAAGAAATTCAGTTTTTTTTAATACAAGTAATAGTAAACCTAATCAATTGACATACCTACCATAAACACTTCTCAGTGAGAAGACTGGAATTGCTCCTCAGTTTGGAAGGGGGTATCTTCTGGTGAAAGAAACTGTTTTCCACAGATGTTTTGTTACACGCACACACTTTGAGGTACCATGCTGTATCCTGTGTAATGGCCTCTGTATGCACTCCACTCTCTCCTTCTGTCTCCTATCCCTACCCTATGTCTGTCTGTCTGTCTGTCTGTCTCTCTCTCTCTCTCTCAGAGGGAGACAGGGTTTCTCTATGTAGCTCTGCCTGTCCTGGAACTTGCTCTGTAGACGAGGTTGGCCTGGAACTCAGAGATCCAATTGCTTGTGCCTCCTCAGTGCTGGGATTAAAGGTGTGTACCCCCATCTCCTCTCCCTATCTCTTAACTGCATATTGCTTTGACACAATAAAGAAAAGAAGAGTTAAATGTCTATATTAAGGATTTCTGTTGTGTTAAAAAATTATTTTAAAAGTTTTAATGTTAAAAAGTACATTTAAAAAAATATTTGTTTATTTTATGTATATGAATACACTGTAACTGTCTTCAGACACACCAGAAGAGGGCATTGGATCCCATTATAGATGGTTGTGAGTCACCATGTGGTTGCTGGGATTTGAACTCAGGACCTTCAGAAGAGCAGTCAGTGCTCTTAACTGCTGAGCCATCTCTCTAGCCCCCTAAAAGTCCACTTTTAAAAACCCTAAAAATAATAAACTTAAAATGGTACCACTTTTAAGGTAAGTGATCCATTCTGAAATTTGCAATTCAGAGGCTAAGGAGCTTTCCCAGTCATTAAGTAGACAAAGTAGGCAGGCAAAATCCCCAGGCACACAAAAAGATTTTTAAAATAAAAAATAACATTTGTAATTCATTAAGTCCTCCCCCCACCCCCAAGACAGGGTTTCTCTGTGTAGCCCTGGCTGGCCTGGAACTCACTCTGTAGACCAGGCTGGCCTCGAACTCAGAAACCCGCCTGCCTCTGCCTCCCAAGTGCTGGGATCAAAGGCGTGCTCCACCACTGCCCGGCTCATTAAGTTTTTTTATTGGAAAGAAAGAAAAGGAAAAAGGGAAGCCTTGAGGTTGTGGTCAGAGCAGTTGAGTCCCTTCTTAGCAAGGCCATGGCTCACGATGGTCTAGCTACCAGCACTAGAGGGCAAAGAATGATGTGAACAAAAGTTCATCTTCCTGCCAGGCATGGTAGCAAAGCCTGTAAACCCAGAAGGGAGACTGGGAGTGTGAGGACAGCCTGGGCTACATAGTAAAATGGTTTCAAAGAAAGGGGGGGGGGGGAGAAAGAGGGATGAAAGCAATCTGGCTTGATCACACACACACACACACACACACACACACACACACTCTAAGAATAACACACACTTTACTCACTGTCTTCCTTCCCTTGTACTGTTTCCTCTACTTCCCACTGATGTTTCCTGAGTTTCACAAATATATGACTTATATGCCCTTCTTTGTCTCAGGGTCTGCTTCCGAGAGAACCCAGATTAGTCTCTGAATGTGTGAACAATGTGCCTGGAAGCCATGCTCTCCTGTGAAATGAGCTATCATGTCTAACCAGCCTCACTACCTGTACTGGCTGGTTTTGTGTCAACTTGACACAAGTTGAAGTTATCACAGAGAAAGGAGCTTCAGTTGAGAAAATGCCTCCATGAGATCCAGCGGTAAGGCATTTTCTCAATTAGTGATCAAGTGGGGGAGGGGGCCCTTGTGAATGGTACCATCTGTGGGCTGGTAGTCTTGGGTTCTATAAGAAGCCAGCTGAGCAAGCCAGGAGAAGCAAGCCAGTAAGTCACATCCCTCCATGGCCTCTGCATCAGCTCCTGCTTCCTGACCTGCTTGAGTTCCAGTCCTGACTTCCTTTGGTGATGAACAGCAACGTGGAAGTGTAAACAGAATAAACCCTTTTCTCCCCAACTTGCTTCTTGGTCATGATGTTTGTGCAGGAATGGAAACCCTGACTAAGACAAATTGGTACCAGTGTAGTGGGTATTCCTGTTACAACCTGACCATGTTTTGGGGAGGATTGTGGAAGGTCTTTGGAACTTTGGGCTGCTCTGTGGAATGTTGTGTAGGAGCTTGAAAGATAATGTTGAGAACAGTGCAGAAGATGGAGGCCTGGTTTGTGAAATTCCAGAGGGAAGATTAAAGACTCTTATCAGGGCCATTGCTATTTTGACTGTGAAGGTTCTGTGGTTTTGGTTAGTTGAGGCTAAAGGATCAGCTGTGAATTATAAGATACCAGTACTACTAAAGCAAAACTATTGCATTGCTGGGACTATTGATGCTGGTTGGCTGGAGATTGAGAGGAGACCAGCATCTTCAAGGTGAAGTCTTCTGAGAAGTGTTTTCTGAGAGCACAGAGGCTGCGTTCCAGAGATAGCCAGGGTTGTACCTTGTGCTGTGGCTGGACTTGGTAGTGTGTAAGAGTCACCCAGGTGGTACTGGTTTTGAAGGCATGAAGGAGTCATGAAGAGCAGCTGAGGCCTGGGCACTGTGAGAGGCTGTGGAAGGCCATTAGTGAAGGTGCAGCCTCAGTTGCAATTGATGGTCCAGGACTGAAGGGGTCATGCAGGGGAGTTGAGGCTTGGCACCGTGGGGAGAGCCGATGGGAGGCTATTGGTGAAGCCTAGTTGCATCGGAAGACAGCAGTGTTTTGGAGATCCCAGTACAGTACCATGAGATGACCACCAAGAACAGCAGCAGCAGTGGAATACAGGCATCTGGAGCCTAGAAGACAAGGTGTGTGCTACAAAGGGCAGACCTGGAGAAGTGACTCAAGCCCTTAGAGGAATCCAGAAGATCGTGAGTGGATCCCAGACATTGGACAGTTGGGAGTTTGGTTTTGCTTTCGATTGTGACTGTGCCCTGATATATTTTCCCTCCTGAAGGAAGAAGGTATTTTAGTGGAGCCCACAGTTAAGAGATTTTTGATGGTAAAAAGGCCTGAATTCTAAGAGATTGGATATCTTTAAAGGGATTGGAATTTTAATAGTAAGAATTTGCAAAGACTGTGGGGCTTTTAAAGTTATTTAGATTCTGGGGATAAATAAGAAAGTAAGGGTTGAGGCTTAATAGTGATGTATTTGTGTGTCAAGTTGACAGGGGGTCAATTGTCCTGGCTGGTTTTGTGTCAACTTGACATAAGCTAGAGTTATCACAGAGAAAGAAGTTTCAGTTGAGAAAATGCCTCCATGAGATCCAGCAGTAAGACATTTTCTCAATTAGTGATCAAGAGGGAAAGGCCCCTTGTGGTGGTACCATCTGTGGGCTGGTAGTCTTGGGCTCTATAAGAAAGCAGGCTGAGCAAGCCAGGAGGAAGCAAGCCAATAAGGAACATCCCTCCATGGCCTCTGCATCAGCTCCTGATCCCTGACCTGCTTGAGTTCCAGTCCTGACTTCCTTTGGTGATGAACAGCAACGTGGAAGTGTAAGCTCAATAACCCTTTCCTCCCCAACTTGCTTCTTGGTCCTGATGTCTGTGCAGGAATAGAACCCCTGGCTAAGACACTACCTTCCACCAAAAACTAGTGTCCTTGAGTGTCATAATTAGTTTGTGTTATAGTTACTGCAGCACACCTTGGAAGAACAGTCCACCAAGCTGCCTGGGTAGCAACTTGTATTTTCTGCGACACAGGACTTAGCCCCATCTAATTTCATTTAACATTTAAAAAGATAAGTTCATTATGGTTAAAATCATCCTTCAGAGTCACAATTACCCTGCTCTGAGCTTCTGCTTCCAGCGAATTTGATCAGTTCTTACTTATGAGACAAGATCTTGCCACCCCACACTGACCTCAAACTCACAGCAGCCCTCCTAACTCGACTTGCAAGTGCTGGGATTTTAGGCATGCCTAGTTTCTATTCAACTTATAGATCATCTTCCCACCCCACTTGAAAAACCCAGTTTTTATGGGAGCTTTTTCTCTTCCAAGGAACAATGTACCAGCACATGAGGATTCATAGCAGATTATCCCTCCCTCTTCTCTCTCGACAGGACTTTTTTTTTTTTTTTTGGTTTTTCGAGACAGGGTTTCTCTGTGTAGCCCTGGCTGTTCTGGAACTCACACTGTAGACCAGGCTGGCCTCGAACTCAGAAATCCACCAACAGGGTTTTATAAATCCACAGGACAAATTGAATGGGAAAGGAGATAGGTAATATTGGAAACTGGAAGACAGGGAGGTAGATGCTAAACAGAGTGCTGAAGAGGGGGAAGTCCTAAGCAAGCATCAAGAAAAGCTAGAAGGAACCTGTCTGCTCCTGCAAGATCCCCAGAAGATGAAACTTAAGGGCTCTTTGGAAACTCAGTTGGATGGTGTTTTGCTGGGGCAAACACATGAAGGAACGTTTAGCTGAAGTGGACACAGGTGAAAGACTAAGGCAGGCTTGTGAAGGAATTCTTAGCTGAGGCAGACCAAGGAGAGAGAATGCTCTGCTAAAGCAAGCACGTGAAAGGGCACGTGATGAAGGATTCCTCACTAACAACAGATGTACTGGTCTACCTTACATTGTGTAGCTGAGCTGCATTTATCAAGACTCCATAGAGAGAAATGCACTGAAACACTTCTGGTGGCATGCTGCAGTTTCTTGCTGCTTCCTCAGACTCAGGCTGATTGGCAGAGTGATGTCAGTTGAGACAGACGCACATGCTGAGGCAAGACCAGTGGAGGACACAGTGACAGGGACTGAGCTAGGCTTGCTTATACAGCTGGCTGTGCAACACTTGTTGGTCTCCAGGCTTCACTGAGCTTCAATTCTTTGCTGATCTTCACTTTGCTGAGAGAAGCACAGCCAAGAACTCCTGTCATCCCTCCTGGTCTCTCCTGTTGCTGACTTGTGCCGAGGCTAAGGCCTGACTGTCTTTGCTAGGTAGTGCCACCAATGCTGATTCATGTTTGCTATCCCAATTCTACTGAACTAGACTGCTGGTATATCTGTAAAGTGGATTGAGCTGCCATTGCTGACCTGTGAACTGAACTGCTGACTTTCGGACAGCATAGACAAGAGTTGCTCCAAAGAACCATTCCTAAACAGGTCTACTCCCCCCATATCCTTCTTTTTCTACTACCTCTGCTGGATGGTGGACTAAAAGAGAAGTTAAAGCATTTAAGAACCATCATTAAAAATAATGTTTGAAAAAAATTGTTACAATAGCCTAATATAGATTGCCTGGGGTACACTAAGAATGGGAGTCAAAGTGAGCCATCTGTGGAGGCAGTGCTGATTCCCAGCATCCCTGAGCTCTGTAGTCAGACCCCAGTCCTCTTTGTATCTCTCCAGGAGACTGGAGAAGTCATCTCAGAGGGGACTCAGAACTAATGGGCACTGGGGCACAGAGGAGGACCAGTTCTGTGCTGAATATGGAGGCTGGAATGAGGTAAAGACATTTGAAAACATATACCAAGAACTTGAGAATCCCAGCCTTCTTTCCAGAACGCTCCGTATGGTCAATATTCTCTACATACATCTGAAAAATCTCCTCCAGTGAATCCAGTCTACCTGAGGGAAAAGATCTAAGGATGCTGACTAGACATGACTCAGGAACCCGAGGATCCACCGTCAGAGAGGCTGATGGTTCTGTTGGGTGAGGCTTTCTTAGGGCAAAAGTCTTTCATTACCTGGGCTCCATACTGTCTCATCTGATAACTGGACAAGGGCATTAAGTACAGTCAGGAAATGGCAACAGCTAACTGCTAGTATCCACCTTGTGTAGTTACTGGGTTCAATTGCAATGAGACCCCTTTGGAGAAGGCCAGGAGTGAGATACACGTATGTAGTAGCAGGACTTGAAGTTCCCTTCTCAGGACGGCAGCCTCACCTTGTTGAGTAGGCTCAGACTCTTGTCTTTTAGCTCAGGTCCAGCAGCAGAAGGCAAGGCTTCACTTCTATCTCAGTAGTATCTGTCTCTAACGCTGGGGAAATTTTAGCTACATGGATGGAGTAGGACTTAAGTAATCTGCCATTTATTTGGGACCCAATTCTCAATTATCCATCTCCAAAGATGTTGGGCTCCTTTTTGACCACTGGGTTTCAGGCAGATGGATCACTGTTAAAGGCAACTATTGAGAATTTCACAACTCCACTGAGAAAAGGAAATAAATTTCATCAGCATATATTTTAAAATTTAATAGGCACGCATGTATGCCTGTGTACCACCTGTATAAAGAAGTCAGAAGAGAGGTTGAATCTTCTGGAACCAGAGTTACAGACAGTTGTAAGTCACCACGTTGTGGGTGTGGGGAATGGAACCTGGGTCCTCTGTAAGAGCAGCAAGTACTCTTAAGCACTGAGCCACCTCTCCTCACTTCATCAGCATTCTTGGTCTATAGGAAATGGCTACTAAATGATGTTTAAAGGGTCTACACCTGTTTTTTGGACATGGTCTCTCATAGCTTAGAATAGCCTCCAGCAATATATGGCCAACAATGAACCTGAGCTTCAGATTCTCCTGCCCCATCTCTTGAGTTCTGATATTAGAGGTGTGTACATGGCCCAGTGTATGCAGCACTGGGGATTGAACCCGGGCTTCAGGCATGCTGGGCAAGCACTCTAACAACTGAGCTATTCCTCTTTTCTGTTTTCTTTCTTTGAACCCATTTTACTATGTAGCCCAGGTTGTCCTCACACTCCCAGTCTCTCTGCTGGGGTTATAGGCGTTGCTACCATGCCCGGCAGGATGAACTTTTGGTCACATCATTCTTTGTCCTCTGGTGCTAGATCAAACCCAGGGCTATGACCTAGCACCATTACAACCAAGTGGTATTCAAGCCTTTAATAAGCAAAATGTCTTTGGGTTCCATATGTTTAGTAATTAATCCCATGTTTTTCTTTGATTTCTTTTCCTGTATATAAACAGCAATGTCGTCATCCCAGTTGCAGATTGAGCCAATCAATATATGTTGAGCTTTGTCGATTAAAAATACGCCCATTTTGAGGGGTGGAAGGGAAAGCAGATATACTGTGAGTAGATACTATAACACTTTAAAACGTCCGGCTGGGGCTTGGAGAGATTGCTGGTCTTCCAGAGGACCCAGATTTGATTTGATTCACCCATCTTACGCCTTTACCTACTGTTTTTAGCTCCAGTTCAAGGGGATCCAACGCTCTCTTTTGGCCTCTATGACACCACATATAATGCACAGACATACATGCAGACAAAATGCCCATACAACAAAATAAATATATTTTTAAAAATAGGTCCAGCTACTAGATTAAGTACCTTAAGCCCCGATTCTACAGTGTGTCAATGTGAATATCACCAGACTGTAGATATGTTTCTCCTCTTATGTAAATAGTCCTCTTATGTAAATAGTCTCAGTGCTTTATATTAAGTCACCATTTTCCCCAACGGCAGAACAAGCCTCCTTCAAATCTCATGACTTAACTTACTGTCTCTTTTTTCCCTTTAAAAAGATCTTATTTGTTGTGTGTATGTGTGTGCTCATATGTTTGTGTAGTAGATTCTCTCCTTCCACCGTGTGGGTCCGTGGTTTGAACTCGGGTTGTCAGGCTTGGCAGCAATTGCCTTAACTCATGAACCTTCTCACTGGCCCAATTTCCAGTTTCTCAAATGGGAAGAAAAGAAAAGAAAAGTCCTACCAAAAATTGCCTAAACCCTTCAAACAGTCAGTGTACTAAAAAGTTAAAAAGACACCATCTCTTGGTTTAAAAGGAAAAGCAGATGTGTGCTGTGCTGGCACACCTTTGTAATCAGAGCACTCAGGACGCTGAAGCAGTAGGATTTCAAGATCAAGGGCAGTCTGGGCTTCACAGCAAGATCTGGTCTCAAAACAAATAGATCCCAAAACAACATGAGATATTCCTGGAATAACTCGCAGCAACACTGACCTTAGGTGGCATGAAATCACTGTTAAATTGCACAGAATATCACTCTTAGGAGGCATATACTCAAATATCTAGGAGTGCAACACCCTTTCAGATGACAGTGAAAAACGCGCTCGGCATTTGTGAGCTCCCTGCATGTAATTACATGCAACTATGTTGCAATAAGATAATTTCTTTCCTCTCCACTAATCTACTGCACGAATCTGCCATGTTTTCATTACCCATTTTTCTGTTAATGGACATTTAGATTGTTCCTAGCTCAGGGGGATTATGAATAATGCTTTCCCGAACACTTTTATGCTTCTAATGTTCAAACACAGGCATTTCTATTAGGTATACACCTTGGGGCAGATTTGCTGCCTATTAGTAATCTTAATAGCTAACACTAAAGCATTCTCCCAAGAACTTGGATCAGTTTACATCTCCACCCATTATGGTTGCTCCACAGTCTAACACTTGAATTGTATTTTTTCATTGTCATTCTGAAATACTCCACACCCTCACCCACAACCTTAACACACACACACACACACACGAAAGAGACAGAAACTGAAAGAGACAGAGACAGGCTTAAGTGGAACTATATGGACAGGGCTGGCCTTGAAATCAGATATTTCCCTGCCTTTCTCCAGGGATTAGAGGCTCGTACCCCATCTAGAGACACCTTGCTGTTGTTTTCCTTCCTCCTGTCCCAACTTCTAGTAAGGCTGGACATTCCTTCATATGGATATGCTAGTAAATTTGGTTATGCCTTGAAGTGCCCATACAGGGGTGGGTGGGTGTGTCCTCTCTCCCCATTTCTGGTACTGGGATGGAACCCAGGGTCTCCTGTCTGCTAAGCAAGTACCAAGCTCTATCCCCAATGCTCTGGGCTTGAACTCACTCTGTAGCGAAAACAGGCCTTGACCATGAAATCCTCCTGCTTCAGTCTCTGAAGTAGCTGCAATTACAGGCCTATGACAATCAGATTTTGCTTGTCTTTTTCCTATTTAGAATGACTTCTTCATGTGTACAGTGCCTTTATCACATGCTTAGAGCATCCTATGTTGGGCAAGCCATTCATACATGCATACATATATATACACAGATGTACACACACACACACACACACACAGTTTATTTATTTATTTATTGAGAGAAACTCCTTAGAAGCCTGGAAGAAGGAGCATGACACTCCCTAGCTAAGTTGTTAGCAAGGCTGAGAAACCTGGAAACTTAGTGGCCTACCACTGTTGAGGTCCAGTTTCTTCATGTTAAGGACACCAGGGTCCTTCTGCTTCATGAAATTTTAAGGTCATAACTAAAAAAGCAAATCAAAAAATGTTCTTACCTCATTCCTACCTCGTTTGTTTCTGAGAGTGAGGCAGACAGTTGATCTTGGCTTTTTTCCCCATCAGTTTGAAACTCATATCCTGTTTCTTACAAACACTAGAAATTCACTATGTACATTTAATGTAACACAGCCTGTTTCTCTACTTTTAAACCTATTTCGGTGTAGGTTTCCAGCCCTGCCATCCACGAGCATGTGGTGCATGCTGTCAAATGCTGAGTCTGACTGTCCCTTCTCACCCTTTCCACTGAACTTCCCTCCTGACTTGACACATGGGATCTCTCCATCTCAATATGCTTGTCCTTAAGGATGCTCTGACTGCATCTTCGTCTCCACTCAATCTGCTCTCCTTCTTGGGCATCTCTTCAACTTACTCAGAATGAATTATTCCCCCACAGTTCCTTTAGTGGCCCATACGTCTCCCGTTACTTAAAACACCACTTCTGATCCCATCCACTCCTGTGAGGCTAACTCTCTACTCTTTGGCATGCTCTAGAAACCCAGATTTCTTTCATTTCTTTCTCTTCCTCCATCCCTCTTCCTAGACATTGCTGACCTCCCAGTTCTATCTCCTGGTGTATGTTTCTAGTTGCCTTTCCCAAGTGGTATTCCGTGGATATTATATATTTTTTTAAAAATGGATTCTACTGTAAAGTTAGGCTGCTAAGTGCTAGAAAGCCATGGAAAATTTCTTCTACAGGACTTTCTGGAGCTACTCTGTTGCTATTAGATTCTAGATACACATGAGGTGATATAGCATGCAATCTTTCCCAAGTTTATTTTAGCATTTCTAAGAGACACTGAATAGCATCTCAGGTACCTCATCAGGTATAAAACTGCTGCCTTGAATCAGTCCCTTCTTTCCTAGTCCCATTCCAGGGCCCTAGTCCAGCTTTAGCATCTTTCTGGCCCCATGGCTTTCATCTTCCTTCCTTAGACATGTTACTCACACTGGTACAAGAGCAAGCTATCTAGAACTCAAATGGGAACATGACATCTACTGTTCACACTTAGGGTAAACCCCTTCCTGGGATCTGGGAAGCTCTCCTGTGACCTGGCCAACTCCACCTGTCTCATCTTATACCATAGACCCACTTACACCTTAGAGGACTCTTCACCTGCTCCACCCACCCACACCTCCAAATGACCTCTGTCTACACGGTGCTATCTGGAAAATTCCTCCCTTTTCTCCTACCCACAGGCTAACTGCTACCTCTCTAAGACTCAGCTCGGATGCCACTATTCTTAGGAGGAATTCCTGACAGCACCCTGACGCTAGCTCATAATCCATTGGATCAGCAATTAGAAATGTGTTATCCAAAGCTTAAGATCAGGGACAATGTCATCCTCCCCCCTTAAGGCTTAAAGTTTAGTGGGTCACAAGACTCAGCCTTCCTCTCTTGATGCCACCTCCAAGATGATACCTCCCAAATCCCTGTCTCCAGCCAGCTCATCTCCAATACTCAGGTACAATTGCTTTACTCTTTTCCCCAATCTCTGCCACACTGGCCATTTATGCAGCTCTGTTAAAATATAACCACCTCTGCTATACCCCCCACCCCATCCCCATGCCCACGACCTTCTTGCTTAAATACTCTCTGAAATTAATTTGTTAGTTGTCTCTCCTTCCTACCAGATTAGCCCACACAACTAGAGTGGTTACTAACTGTGCGGTCTCTGCTGCCTCAGATAGTTTCTGGCATAATGTTTAAACATTAAATATGTGTTGGATGAAATAATGTATAACCTAAGTTTGGCACATAATTCTTACTGACATTTGAATGCTAATTGACCTATATTGTGTTAAATGCACCACGGGAATTAGTTTGTCTTAAGACTACAATTGGCTCCATTTTATACTGAGACCTCTAGGGATCATAATTTGTTGGAATTCCAGTTAACAAGGATATGGGTACCAGTGGCTTTGCTGTGAGTGGCTACTGTACAATCCTTCCATTTACACCATATACGCAGCTGTGTGCTCTAATGAACAGACAGTAAAGGTGGATGATGGGGAGGGAAGGGAGCACAGTACCCTCTGTGAGAGCAAGAGGGGAGCACAGTACCCTCTGTGAGTGCAGGAGGTGAGCACAGTACCCTCTGTGAGAGCAAGAGGGGAGCACGGTACTCTCTGTGAGAGCAAGAGGGGAGCACAGTACTCTCTGTGAGTGCAGGAGGGGAGCACGGTACCCGCTGTGAGTGCAGGAGAGCACAGTACCCTCTGTGAGAGCAGGAGGGGAGCACGGTACCCTCTATGAGAGCAAGAGGGGAGCACGGTACTCTCTGTGAGTGCAGGAGGGGAGCACGGTACCCTCTGTGAGAGCAAGAGGGGAGCACAGTACTCTCTGTGAGAGCAGGAGGAGAGCACGGTACCCTCTGTGAGTGCAGGAGGGGAGCACGGTACTCTCTGTGAGAGCAGGAGGGGAGCACGGTACCCTCTGTGAGTGCAGGAGGGGAGCACGGTACCCTCTGTGAGAGCAGGAAGAGAGTCAACTGGAGGAAGGGAAGCACGGCAGGCCTTGTCCTCTGCACTTACCCTCCCACCCAGCCAAGCAGAGCACCATCCCTGCTTCCTGACAGAGAAGTTCACCTCCTCCAAGGTTTCACTGCTTAGAGAGGGCTGGGTCACCTTTAATCAGGCAACCAAAGGGAGCTACTGTGACCTTGCCAGTGAGGAGTTTAAACTATTTGCTCTGGGTACAGGGAAACACAAAGTGCTCACAGATCAGTCTTGGAGTCTACTATTGTCTCTGCCAAGAACGGGGGTATGCTTGGTAACTGTTCTTTCTCTGGGTCAGTTTTCCATCTACAGGGAAAGCACTCCAGATCCTAATGTTCCATGACCCTTACAGTGCAGAGCCTCAGGCCCCTCAGCTCACTGCTGCTGCTGTCACTGGAGAAAGGTCTCCTTTCTATGTTCTGGACTGGCCTGCCCTTGGTACTGAGAACAGAATTCTTTAAGATGTGAAAGTAAAGGCAGAAGCTGCTCTTGGAAGCAGAAATTCTGTGTGTGTGTCAGTGTCTTCCAAGAGTGACACAGTGACAGCCGAGCAAAATGGTCCTTCCCTGCAATATTTATTAAGGGATTCACACATACACAGGAGAAAGGCGACTAGGCGCCCTGGTTCCCACACATGAGATCTTTGAAGCAAAGTTTTCTTGTTTGAATTTTCAAGTGGGGTGAACAATGGCCGAGAGAAAGCTGTCCAGGCTCTCTGCCTCTGACACCTGGAGAAGGTGGGCAAACAGCACTCAGACACGAGGGCACAGAGAGACTGGCAGATGGGAAAGGGAAAAGAGAAGGGACTACTGATGAGATGGCAAGGTTTAAACTGTAAGATAACCTGGCAACAGTTTTAGGCTGTTGATAAATTAACTCCTCTCTGTTGTAAACCTAGAACTAGAAAAAACAAAAATACACCCAGAGCAGATGGGGAGGTGGCAAGTGGGATCCACACATCCACACGCACACAAGCAGTGCACACGTTGAGCTCCGCATTTCCTCATAGGGGCTGGTCTTCTAGCCACAGGGCCAGATCCGGCTCAAGGTAGGCAGAAGGCGGGCAAGGGATATGTGTTTGTGTGTGGGACCTTCATGGAGTCTTTGGTGCTGATGAAGGCTGACTGAAGCAGCGAGTCCTGAAGCTCCAGATCCTGAAAGCACTCAGAGTGAAGTGGAGTGATATTTTTGCTCATCTTCGTAGGAAGGGCTTGCCTCACTCTAGGGCCAGGGCCAATCTGACCCTAGACATAAGGATTATCTGATTGCAGAACTCATTCCCAAAAGGCTGGGAACGTGATGGCTCCCTCTTCAAGCAAAACTCTCAGCACTTAGAAACAGCTTATAACAAATAAAGACCCTTTCTACTTTCCCCTCTGCCAGGCATCATCCTTTACAGACCTCTCTGAGAGTCTGAGAGGAGGCTACTGAGCAGTGTATACATTCTCCTGCAGCTCATGTGTCCTCTTCTGCCGATTATTTCTAAGGTGCTGGTGCTGGGAGAAGGGGGATGGGGGGGATCCGGACAATCAGGGGACATGACCAACATAAAGCAACAGAGAGGTCTGTGACTCTGGGAAGGGACTGGGTTAGGCAGAATGCCAAACCAAATATGACTTATGATCAATTTCTAAACCAAACAGAGAGAGGTAGGAAAAGGGGAAAGGGAGGGCTGGGGAAAGAAGAGGAGGAAAGCAAGGGCCGAAGAGAGTGGCAGCCATACAGGTGCTTTGCTTTCATTTCCACATCTGAGGACTGAGAGTCTGATTGGCTGCCTGGCCATTTCCACTGCCCATTGACTGTCCATAGTTCATCATGCCGTTGGCTCCGTAGAAGTTCATCCCAGCCATCTGCTGGGTCATCTGAAAAGGACAGAGATTTCTCAGATCAGGCCATGGGCACTTAGCCAGTTAGTGCACAGAACAGGGAAGGAGTCCTTCTGTCTATGGGAGGTAAGAAGGACTCCTGAGTCTAGTGAGCAGACACATCTCCAGTGAACTTCTCTTCTTTTCTGGGCCCTCTCCCCATATTCTCACTGTAGGGACTTGTCAGCTGGCCACAGCCTGCCCTGAAGAGTCTAGAGACAGACTCCTGCTACAGTGCTCTGCCTCATCGCCAGCAGAGGGCATTACGGCCAGTGTCAGTGCTTAGGCATACTTGGTAGGGAAGGTGGGGTCATGGAGCTTCCTACTGAACAAACAAAGGAAGAACAGGGGAAATAACCTGCCTGTCTTCCATCTGTGACAACCAGAGAGGCGGGAGAGGAGTCAGGGGAGTGCAGCTGGATGGGACAGTCTCCTTTTTGCTGTTTGGTTAAGTCAGGGTCTTACTGTGTATCGCTGACTGGCCTGGAACTCACCTTGTAGACCAGGCTGGCCTCAGACTTACAGTGATTATTCAGCCTCTGCTACAAGAGTGGCACTAGGAGTGGCACTTGAATACTAGGATTAGGGACATGTGCTACTATGCTGGCCAGTAGGGATGTCCTTGGAATCAGATTGAAAGACAGCCTGACAATCTGTTAGATAAACAATCTTAAGTCCCCTGAGCCCAGTATGTTTGCTGTATAAACAAACTCTTGTCCTTCCATCAACTTTTCAAAAATTTTCAGTTTTCCTTAAAATTGAAAATTAGGTAAAAATTAGAAAAATAATATAACAAGAATCCATGTTTCATCTTTAAATTTACTAACTGTTAAAATTTTCCCTGATTTTTGTGTACATATCCACACATATATATGTACACAAAACCTTTAAAATAATTTTGAGGGGCACCACAGCTGCAGACATCATACCACTCACCCCTTGGAGGTCAGGAGGGACCTCCTGAGGATGAACACTTTCCCAGAACCACACTGTAGTATACCCAAGATATGTCACTGTGCCACAACAGTCCACTGCTCCACTGTCTCAGCCCTTTCCTTTTATGTCAAGTCTGATGTCAGCCTGGGTGTTGACTTCTTGTTTGATGTGTGAGCGACAGACTTGTGTAGGGAGAGATGTACAGAGGGGGCCTTAGACCAGGGAATTTTCTTATCTTTAAGTCATAAAAGCTTCCTGATATTTGAGGTTGACTGCTGTGCGTCAGTTTCTCCAAATATAATAAAATGGATCTTCCTGTTTGTTGGATGGGGATAGAGCATGCCTTTAATCCCACCACTGGGGCTGGGAGGCAGACAGATCTCTGTGAGTCTGAGGCTGGCTTGGTCTACAGAGTGAGTTCTAGGATAGCCAGGGATACACAGAGAAACCCTGTCTTGGAAGAAAAGAAAACAGAAATTCTTCCCTCCTCCTACCTCCTTGCTTCCCCACACAGTGCCTTTCCAAGTTACCAACCTAGACACCTGTGTGTTTCAGGTTCCATGTCTGCAAGGCCCCAGTTATCCAGAGCTCTCCTCTGCCATGCCTAGGCCTCCACCAGAATGGGTCTTTCTCTCTGGCTCAGTCACCTCTAGGCCTTTACTCCCTCTCTTCTTTTTGTAGTTTCCTCTGTGGTGCTGGCTCAGTGAGATAGGGTGCTCCTGTGCCTAATGTCCTGCCACTGAAGCCCGCAACAGTGGTTTTATTGGTACTCCTTGCTTGTCTGTAGAGGTTTGATTTTGTTTTGGGGATCTTGTGGAGAGACTCAGACTTAGTTCTTATAGAAACTCAAGAACCTCTAACTTTAGCCAGGCTTTCCACAGAAATAAAAACAAGGCATATCTTTGGCATTAGCTTATCTGTATAAAAAAGACTTGGGGGATAAAGGAGTGGCACCAGGTCAGACACCGAGGAAGGCTCGGAAGTCTCATCCCAGGTACAATGAGGCTACTTACCTGAGTAAGGTTCCATTGCAGTTGCTGAGCTGGCTGAACCCCATACACAGTCTGGGGCATAGCTGCCATGCTTGCCATGTAGCCAGCCTGCTGAGTGGTCATCATCCCGTTCGGCACACCCATCATGGAAGCCTGCATGCCCCCCATATAGCCTGCAGGCATGGCCATGGGGGTAACCATTCCAGAGGCTCCTGGTTGAGCTACCATGCCTACTGGTGGGGGGATCATGCTCCCCATGATGCTGTTAGGTGGTGTAACCCCAGGAAAACTGGGGTAAGCTGTGGGATATGCCATTTGAGCAGGAGCCATGAACATTGCTGCCAAGAAAACACATATATGGGTCTGTTAGAGGAAAAGACACAGAGTTAGCCCAGACCCTCACTTCTTCCAGGACGAAGTTCTCACGTTATCCACCTCTGAATCCCGGTCTCCACAGCAAAGCAGCAAGGTGAATGCTCTACAAGCCAGTCTATGGTTCTCACTGGGCCTTGCTCTGATCTATCTGGTCATTCCCCTTTGGAGGTAGACCCTGACCTTGAGTCAGACTCCACAGAAGAATGACACTAGACCCTACAAAAGTATAGCTCTGATGACATTTATCTGCATATATATATATATTTGGGTATGTCACATTCAAGTTTGTTTTATATATAATGTCCCTGACCTCAGAGTTAACTAGTCCTTGTCATAACAAAACAATTCCTTTTTATTAATTAGCATACAATGGGGCATGTTTCTTCATGGCATTTTTCACACACACTTACTTTTGGTTGATCCGCCCGCCCCCATGCACTCCTCTCCCTCATCTCCCTGGTCCCCTGGACCCCTGCTGTACTCTGTTCCTCCATTTCTCTTCCGTCCATTTCCACATTACATGTGTTAACAGAGCCTTCCCATCTCTTTCTCTTAAAGCCTCTTTTTTTTAATTGTTTGTTTGTTTTTATTATTTTTATTGGTTTTTATTTAATTTATTTTTTTATATATCCCCCATCCACCCTCCCACTGTTCCCCATCCCGTACCTCCTCCCCACACCCCTGTCTCCACAAGGATGTCCCTACCCCTCAACCCCTACCCCACCTGACCTCTAAACTCCCTGAGGGTTCCAGTCTCTTGAGGGTTAGGTGCATCTTCTCTGACTGAACCCAGACCCGGCAGTCCTCTGCTGTGTATGTGTTGGGGGCCTCATATCAGCTGGTGTGTGCTGCCTGGTTGGTGGTCCAGCGTTTGAGAGATCTCGGGGATCCAGGTTAGTTGAGACTGCTGGTCCTCCTACAGGGTCGCCCTCCTCCTCAGCTTCTTCCAGCTTTTCCCTAATTCAACCCAAGGGGTCAGCAGCTTCTGTCCATTGGTTGGGTTCCCCCCTCTTCTGGGCCCCTTTCTATTTTACTGGGCTCTAGCCACAAGTCCTCTCTTCTATGTGGATTCTAACACATAAGTTGTGCACATGTTTACTTATGTGAGAGTAAAATTATACACATGGTATGTGTCTTTCTTAGCCTGGGTTATCTGCACTTAATATAATATTTTCCACTTCTAGTCATTGTTTTCAAATTTCATTTTTCTCTACGCTGAGTAAAATTCCAGCACAATAAAGAATTCTTGCACATTTGTTCTCAGTCTCTCACTGGAGCAAGTCCATGACCTTACAGACTCTACCTTGGGCAGGCATTTGAGGCGTCTGGGATCCATACAGTGATAGGATGGAGTCCTTGGAGAGCTGTTTCTTGCCTGTTTCTTCTGACTTGCTCCCTGGCTCTGGAAATAGGTTCAGGTTTTCAGGGACAGAACCAGCACTCCCTGCAGTTGGCATGGAACCTACAGCCTAGAGCACAAAGGACAATGAGAAAAATCAGTCCGCATGGAACCTACAGCCTACTGCACAGAGGGCAATGAGAAATATCACTCTGCATGGAACCTACAGCCTACTGCACAGAGGGCAATGAGAAATATCACTCTGCATGGAACCTACAGCCTACTGCACAGAGGGCAATGAGAAAAATCAGTCCGCATGGAACCTACAGCCTACTGCACAGAGGGCAATGAGAAATCAGTCCGCATGGAACCTACAGCCTACTGCACAGAGGACAATGAGAAAAATCAGTCCGCATGGAACCTACAGCCTACTGCACAGAGGGCAGCAGGATAATCAGACTGGTCCTCTGCGGAAGAACCCTTACACTTTCTGCTGCTTCTAACATTTCTGATAAGAATTTGTGGCCCAGGGCTGGAGAGATGGATCATTGGTTAAGAGCACTGACTGCTCTTCCAGAGGTCCTGAGTTCAATTCCTAGCAACCACATGGTGGCTTACAACTATATGTAATGGGATCCAATGCCTTCTTCTGGTGTGTCTGAAGACAGCTACAGAGTATTCATATAAATAAAAATTAATTAAAAAAAATTCATGGCTCATGAGCCAGTTGTGGTAGCTCAGAACCTAGGAGGCTGAGGCAGGAGGCCAGCTGAGAGGCTGAGGCTACTTGGCTATTCAGTGAGTTCTACATCAGCCTGGACAACACCGTTCAAGTGTGAAACACCAAGGGATAGGGGAGTAGAGAAAGAAAAAAAAAGAAATCATGGCTCATGTTAAGTCAGCATCTTCCTAAAAATTTCACCATAAAAATGGCTGATAAGCCTTGGGAATTGGCGCTGGTACAAGCCTTTGGTCTCTAACAAAACAATGGAACAATGTGACTTGATAAGAAAAAAATAAAAATAACCCCAAAATGATGTAGCATGGAGAACTGAGTTTAGTTAGGGTACAGGCTGGAGATAGCTCCCTGGCAAAGTATTTGCCTAAGATATATATGGTCCTGGGCATCTAATGCCCAGCCTCTCTCCCTCTCATACGTACAAAGATCTTGGAGTAGTTATTTATCATAAATACAACCAGAAACAACTTCCATAGCTAAGTGTTCCTCATCTGCAAAATATCCATTTTGGAGAGTTCTTGTGGAAATATGAAAGTATGAACAAAATATACAAAATGACAAAGATGCTGTTTCTGGGACATTCCACAAATAAGAGCAAGTGATACTCAAGTCTTTCATACCCACAACACCTTGGCAGGGGTTCAGACCAAGCAGTTCACCTCAAGTATCAGCCTTTACAATATGACACCCCTGTGACACAGGCCCATTCAAATAGTCACCCTTTGAGGGTAAAAGACAAAAGAGTATGAAGCAGTAATCTTGGGTTATAACAAGAAGAGAAACGAAAGTTTAGGCCTACCAAGGAAGCATGACCGGATTCCATGATTAAGCTATCAACTTTTCTGGAGTACTCTTTAATCCTGAGACGTACAGAAGACTCACCTTTCTGGAAACCGAAGAAGGTGATGGAACAGAGGCCAAAAGATCTAGATCCTTTTCTAGGGCATTGCTGGTCTTACTGTTTGCAATTGAGCAGGCCACAGGAGCATCTAGGAAGAAAAACAGAATTACATACAGCACAGATAATGAAGACCTGTCCTCTATGTGAGACAAGAAGACCACAGGCTCCACCTTGTCTTGGCTCAGGGAGCCTGGATGGGGTTTTTTCAAAAGAAGCCTCATTCCACGTTCCCACAGGGGCTTTAGAGCAGGTTACAGCTCACTGTCAGAGGGCAGCAAAAACTCAGACTTGAGGGTCACATCAATGCCTCAGCTAAGTGACTGGTTTCTTCCTGGCTACTGGAAGGACAAGGTGTGCAGGACTCATTTGCAGAGAGAAATGGAGTGTGGAAATGGGAGCCATGGTAGTCAACAACCTGAATCAGCAGCAGAGACCAGGTGGTACAACCAACCACCAGTGCTGAGAGACAGAACGGCTTTCTCTTTAAAAGAGGCAAAATCAAAACTGCCAAGAGAGAACTATACACAGGCCACCTCAGAAAATGGCTGCACAGAATCAATGGCTGGCAGCTGAGCATAGCAAAGCTGCAAAAGGCCTAGAGGTGTTGTTTCACAAAATGGCCAACTTCTGCTGAGGCTGGAAGCTGAAGAGGTGACTTTTCCAGCAGCATCTCAAGAAGACACTGACTAACCACAGCATATGACTATGTACAGAACGTTCAAAGGTTAAGTAAACTGTCCAGGATCCCTGACTCTAAGTGGCACTGCAGGGACTCAGCTCCAAAGGCTGTGCTCTCAGCTGTTGCTCTGAAAAAAGCCCAGCAAACACTTTGAGTAACTGTTCAGAACTAAACAGGAAGAACATGAGCAAGCAACTTTAGTGAAGTAAACACAAACATAAGCCTTGACTCCCAGTCTTCCTAGAGGGTCTGAGAATTCACTGAATTTGCGAGAATATAATCCCAGCACTCGGGAGGCAGAGGCAGGTGGATTTCTGAGGTTGAGGCCAGCCTGGTCTACAGAGTGAGTTCTAGGACAGCCAGGGCTACATACACGGAGAAGCCCTGTCTCAAAAAACCAACCAACCAACCAATCAACCAACCAATCAACCAACCAACCAACCAAACAAACAAAAAACCAAAAGAGTTGAAAGCCTAATTCTTACCAAGGCCCAACAAATCCATGACAGGGGCTGCGGATTTCGGGGAGCTTTTCCGAGGTAGCTGTGCGTCTTCTTTTTTCTGCGGCTGAGATGAAAAAAATGTTATAAAAAAGAGCAAGCAGTTGTTTTTGACACACACATACCCCCATCACTGTAAAGCCACAGGTATTCTTGTGGTATGGCTGTTTGTCAAAAACAGTTACTACAGGAACAAGACTCAGAAAGTGCCAGGAAGCACGAGTGCATGAATGAACGTGAAGTGAGAAACAGCACCCTGGTAAACAGTGCCCTGGCTGGCTTATTTAGCTTTTTAGAGAGGCTTAACCTCAGAATGTGGGAACACAAAACCTTTTAGTTTATTCTAAAGATCAGTTTAAAGAGTTCTTATCTACTCTGCCATAATCAAAATGGACTGATTCCACAGATGAAGATTCACAGTGATGTTTAAGCAATAGTATAAAACTGTCTCTTGAGGACGCAGAGATGGCTCAATGGCTAAGAACACAGGCTGATCCTGAAAAGGACCCAGGTTTACTTTCCAACACCCACATGGTGACTCTACACTAGACTCTAGGGGGACACAGTACCTTCTTTTGGTCTCCATAGGCACCAGGCACACATGGGGTACACATACATACATGCACACAAACATTCACATACACAAGATAAAAATAAACAAGTCTTTAGAAAATAAAAAAGTATGACCATCTTTTCTCTTATGATTATAAGCCCCTAGAGAATCTCCTACACAGCCACAGTGTGTGCCATGGGAAAGAAGGGAGCACACAGGACCTGACTTTTAGACCACTTCGAGTTGTAACGGGGATGAGGTGAGAAGTCTGATGAAGACTAACAGAGAGAACATCTGCTTTGAAGGTATCACACTGACACTGCACACTGGCAGGGAACATGCATTGTGCTCAGAAGGGAAAGAGAATTCCCAAGCTTCCTTCTAGCTTCCTGTCATAGGGAAGAGCTCTAAGCTAGATGTAGGGTAGCACATTCTTAACCTCAGTATGTGAGAAGGACTCTGTGAGTTCAAGGCTAGCCTGACCTAGAGAGTGAGTTCCAGGGCTACTTAGTGAAATCTTCTCTCATTAAAAAAAAAGAAATGAAAAAACAGGAAAAAAAAAAAAAGGAAGGCTAGAAGGAGAGAGAGATGGGGGTAGGGAGGGAAAGAGAAGGGAGCAGGGACTGCTAGAGAGAAAGAAAAGCTACAGAGCACATTAGACAGCAACTGGCACTGGGCAAGCAGCAGGTCCTCTCTAAACGCAGGCCTTTATTCCCAGTGCAACAGTGCAATATGGTTTCAAACCCACTCACTGCCGAGCCTCCCTCCACCCTCCTCCTCCAGATATGTCTATGGAGATGGGCCCACCCACACGGCGAGAAACTCCTCACTTACCATTTTTACTTTCTCAAAAACAACAGGTTCCATCTTTTTCTCTGGAGCGGGCTCGCTCCCTCGTTTCCACTTATCATCCTTCTCTTTCTAAAGTGATGTAACAGGACAATGATAGCTTAGCATTAGCACAACTGGAGTTTCAGACCTACAGTCCAATGCAGGCAGGGCATCAAAGTTCACTAAAGAGTCTGATGCAGAAATTCAACCAACTTGGTCTGGGGGGTGAGCACTGATCTTCCTCATTAGGAGGCAGACTCCACATTTTAAGGACTTACCACTCTTGAAATCTGTAATACAGATAGATAGACAATCTATGGAAGTTTAGAAGTTGCCACCCATTTGTGCCCTTTATCTCCTATGTGCTATACATAACTATATAAAGCCAAAAGAACACAAAAAATAAATAATAAAGACAGACATGGTGAATGTCTGTAATCTCATCATTTGGAAGACTGAGGCAGGAAGATTTTGGGTTTGAGACCAGTCTAGGGTACACAACAAAGACCCTCAAAACAACAATCCCCTTACAAGAAAATCCCTTTCAGTTTTTGTTGCTCTTTTGAACTCTGGTTCTCTACAAAAGCATCAAGTGCTCTTAACCACTGGGCCATGTCTCTAGCCTTTTCACCTCTATTTTTAAAATTAGGAAACAAAACTAGAGGCTGGGCATAGTGACACAAACTTGCCCATACTTACAGTTCACAGGCAGCCTTGGCTACAGAGTGAATTCCAGGCCAGTCAGGGACACACAGAGAAACTCTTTCTCAGAGAGAGAAAGGGAGTGGGAGTGGGAAAGGGAGAGGGAGTGGGAGAGGGAGAGGGAGAGGGAGAGGGAGAGGGAGAGGGAGAGGGAGGGTTCAGTGGTTAAGAGCACTGGCTGCTCTATCAGAGGTCCTGAGTTCTATTCCCAGCAACCACATGGTGGCTCACAACTAATCTGTAATGGGGTCTAATTCCCTCTCCTGGTGTGTGTGAAGACAGATCACTCGTATACATAAAAATAAGAAAATATATATTTAAAAAAGAAAGAAAGAAAAGACAGAAACAGTCCAACAGGGCTTGGTGGTACAGAATCCCAACACTGGGATGTGAAGGCAGGGGATCTCCGGTTCAAGGATAACAAGGGCTACAGAGTCAGTTCCAGGCCAGTCTGGGATATTTAGCAAGACCCTGTCTCAATAGCCAGCCTCCCAAAAGAAATCTAAAACATGCAAAAAGTCATATGTACCAAGCTGTCTACCCCAGAAATGCTAACCAAAAGCTAAAAGACAACAGTCCTGCTACTGGAGGGGAAAGAAACTGTTTCATCTGCTCACCAGGAGATGCAGCAATGATCAGAGAAATACAGATGGAGCATGTACAACATGTTAGATGGTTTACAAGAGACATTCTTTATAACTAGATTTTGGTCATGCCTTTGAAGAAGGAACACACCCAGATGAGTCATTAGGAGAGTAAACATGAGTTCTTTCTCTTAATTTTCATATTTCCTATAAAAATAACTTTACCATAACAATGTTTTGTCTTTTTGTGCATAATGTGGCCCTGGAATACAGAACACTTTCCTTTTTGTCTCTGTTTTGGAAATAAAAACTAAAGTAGTCAAGGCTGGCCTCAGATTTACTATGTAGCCAAGGTTGACCTTAAACTCCTGATTCTTCTGCATTGACACCCAAAGCGCTAGGATTACAGATGGGCAGGCACCATTATGCCCAGCAGAACACCATTTACACACTGAAGTTAAAAACAGTTTGTCTTTTTTTAAAAAAAACAGGCCTTTGAAGGTATCAGCTCTAGGAAAGCAGAGGCAGGTGTATCTCTGTGAACTTGGGGTTAGCCTGGCTTACATAGTAAATTCAGGCTAGCCAGGGTTACATAATGAGACCCTGTCTCAAATACAACGGCAAAACAAACAAGCAAACAAACAAAAAACCCAAACAAGTAAAAACAAAAGGCAGACATTTGGATGGGGGCCATACCTCAGCAGAACAATGTGCACACTTTAAATTACATCCCTCGCACTGCACACCAACCGAGTGATCTCTTTCACAAAACCAGTTACTTTTTGTTTAAAACTAGATGTGATGTTTTCATTTAATTCTCCTCTCTCTCTCTCTCTGTGTGAGAGAGAGAGACAGACAGAGACAGAGACACTGTGTCGATCTCAAACACTGATGATTTAGCTAGACAGACCTACTTCTTTTGGCATCATTTATAAACAAAAAGTATATGTGCACATATATTAAAACATACATATACATACATATGATATCATTCCACTTAACCTATTGTATTCAACATGTCCATCTTGAGAAATAATCTGGGACCAGCTAGATAGTTCAGTGGGTAAGAACCTTGCTGATGATCTGAGCACACTTTCTGGAATCCACATGGTGGAAGGAGAGAAGTGACTCCAGTAAGTTATACTCTGACGTCCACATGTAAACCATGACATTCATGCACATGCACATGTGCGTGCACACACAGATACACAAATATTTTTTTAAGGAAGTAATGTGGAGTCAGATGTGGGAGGGACCTATATTCCCAGGCTGTGGGAAGTAGAGGCAGGAGTTTGAAGCCTGGCTAACATACATGGTGAGACCCTGTCCCAAAAACTCAAAAAAAAAGGAGGAGGGAGGGAAGAAAGACTTTGGAACTGAGAAGTAGTAGCACTTCTCAACGTGGATCAAGGCAAAGGTTCCTCTGATAACTGTCCTGCCTGTCCATGAACTAGGCTCAAAGCATGTTCCAGATCACAGCCTCGACTCAACACCTGGCTTTTCCCTACTTTTACATTTATGTATGTATGTATTTGTTTGTTTGTTTGTTGTAAGCTTTAGTTTGCTTATTTATTTGAGGCAGGGCCTGACTATGTAACCTTGGCTGGCCTGAAATTGCTATGTAGACCAGGCTAGCCTCAAATTCACAGAGATTGCCTGTTTTGGATGGGATTAAAGTGTGCCCTGCCATGACAAGGTGCTTCACGTTTATTAACTGACCATTTGGGACCATTTTGCTACTTCATTGGTATTTTGTTTATTAAGTGGAAGTCTTTCAAATTCTTCCCTGGATTAATTAAAAAGTAAATTATTAGTATAAACAAAACTTGAAAGATTTACAACCAACCCTAAGGACATTGATGTCCAGACTTCGGTCCATGTATTTCTTCTTCTCATATTTATCTCGAATAAATCCTTCAACAGCTCTGCAAACACTTATTAAGGATAAATCAAAAAACAAGTTGTCCATCAGTGGGAATATAAAAGGTCAATTGTCCGCCATGGCAATGCTCTCCCCTTTCCTTCCTGCCTGTCCCCCTCTCCCCCAGGACTCTTGCTTCCTCATATAACCCTGACCAAAACCTTGAAATCACTCCTTCAAGGTTACTACAGGCAATCACCATTCCCTGCTTTCCCTTTAGAGTAATGACAACAACAAGTGGGATTAACCTTCACCGAACACAGCGACCTCTGTGGCTGATGCAGGGAAAGGAATCAATGATCTGTTTTAAGGCCCTTGATCGACAGGCTTCAAACACACCTAAAAGTCTCTCAAAAATAAGCTTAGGCCCTGCTGCCAGACTGACTGACGGGACTCTTCCACATAACAGGTTGCACCAACACCCACCAATGTCAAACCCTAAAAAGGTATTCTGCAAAGTCCTTTGAGAAACACCACCTTCAAACGGGCTTGCTCTGTGTTTGTCAGCCCCTGCTGAGGGGATGGAGGGAAAACAATATTGATAAACCAGTCAAAGTCAATACTTTTATACAAGATATTTAAAAAGCAGTGCCAGTTTTGCCCATTGCCAGGGCTCAACAGAGCACAGTAAGCCATTCTTTTCATCAGACAATAGTGTCAGAGATTCAGAAACTATTGGAGTTGTCACTCTATGGAAGAACTCACAGTGAAGTCACTGCAGCCCTAATTCCCTAGCTTTTCCTACTTGATGTTAGGTGATAGTCCCAACGTCAGCACATAAGCACTTTTTTGTTTTGGTTGCAGTAGAGAGAAAAACCAAAGTCTTTGGCTAATCCATGCAGAGATGGTACAATCTGATCTCAGGCTCGTCCCAAACATCAAAACTGCACTCAGCTATCACTCCAGAAAAGATACGGGTCTATCTGAGGCCGCCGAAACGTCTCAGGAAGGTAGGCTTCATAGAGTCGGTTTGCTTTTCCATTCCCCATCTCTTGCATGCACTGCAATGAAAGAGAATGCAGAGACAGGAAGGTGAGTCCAGGAAGTGCCTTCATCTTGCCCAAGCTTCCCACTGTGCAGATGAAGAGCCAGCTTCAGAGAGTAGCAGGAGCAAGGCTTAAACTCATGGGTTCTGCTTCCCCAACATTTGGTCCCCACAGCTTTTCCCTCTCCATAGCTTACTTCAACTTTTTTCTTTTTTCTGTGTGGATGGGTGTTTTTCTAGCACACAGGTGTGTGCGTCACATGTGCCTGAGGAGGCCAGAAAAGGACATCTCATTCCCTGGGACCGGATAGCCTCTGACTCCCTCAGGTTTGGTTTGGTTTTGTTTCTAATTGGAAGTTGTGTCTAAAAGACACAAATAATTCAGGAATGATTCATTTGAAAACCCAAGCTCCTATCTATCAGATTTCTACAGGGCCAGCACTAACAGGTGCTATAAATTCGAAGTTAATAGTGTTTTCTTTTGACAGTGCTGATAACTGAACTCAGGGCCTTGTACCTGGTAAACAACTGTTCTACCACTAAGCTACACCCTCAGCCCTTCTGAACTTACACTTTTATCTAACTTACTTAGTTCTGTTATGAATAAATGTATACTTTCCAGTTAGCATTTAAATAGACCTCTATGCTGGTTAGTTTTAATTGTCAACTTGATACAATGTAGAATCACCGGGGAAAGGAGTAGCAGCTGAGGAGTTATCTAGGTCTGACTGACCTGTGGGCATGACTGTGGAGGATTGCCTTGACTGTTGATTGATGTAGGAAGACCCAGCCGCTGTTTCTCTGCTCTGCCTGCTGGTGTGATGTGTGTGACTAGCTGCTCAAATTCTTGCCTGGACTTACCCAAAATAGCCGCATGTAACCTAGAGTTGTAAGCCAAATAAACCCTTTCTTTCCTCATTTGTGTTGCTTTTGGTCAAGGTGTTTTATCACAGCAATAGAAATGAAACTAGGAAAAAAAATGTCACTCACCATTTTAGACCTACAATGGTCTATAAGTACAGTCCGAGATCATTTCTAAAGCTTCTTCTGGCACAAATTAAACAAAAACTCCAAAACCTCCTATTTCTACCATTAACTTTAGCAAGTGGTTTTCTTTGGATCCTCCTTCCTTAATCCCCTACCACCCCCCACCCCCACCCTGAAAACAAAAGGGGAAAAAAAAACCCTTTAAAAAGTGTTTTAGCATAGGAAGAAAATAAAGAACAATGAAGTTACACTAACAGGCAGACCTCAGGCTATCAGGCAGCATTAGTTTATGTGTCACCACCAGGCCACCAAGCTGACAGCAAGCTAGATCTATACATGCATTTTAGCAACATAACATTATGCTAAAGCTAGAAGCATAACTCAGAGGCACAGCTCAGAGGATCTACCTAGTACATGTGAGGTCCTGGCCCAATCTCTAAACCAAGAAAGAAAATGAGTACTCTATGATTTGGACCCTTGCTGATCAAAACCAGCAAACTTCCTACAGGCTAGGCAAAACACTCCCTCACTGAGCTATACCCTCAGCCCAGAAGGTGTTTTTGTGGTTTTGTTCCTTTGTTTTAAATGGCTGCCTCCATCTAAAACTACAAGCGTTCTATCTGCAAATGCCAAAGGTCTCACCATCTTGAAAGAATAATAATTTTATCTAATAGAAAAACACACCCTAATCTCAGTTCTTGGGAAATAACAATCTGCAGGGTACAGTGGCACATGCTTTCAATTCTAGCACTCAGAGGGTAGACAGGGAGATATCTATGAGTTCCAGGCCAGCCAGAGCTAGCTATCCCGTGAGACCCTGAGACCCTGAGACCCTGTCCCAAATAAATTAATAAAATAAAAATTAGAATTTGCCAAATGTGTTTGACAACTGTAATTTCCCTTTCCCTTCTTCTTCACCTTCATGATCAGTTTATCATTCAACCCGAAACTGCTCTTACATGGCTATAAGAGAAGCTGGCTACAGGCTGTGCTGGTACCTGAATCTGTTCTTGAGTCCACTGGTCGAGGTTCACTGATTTTACCCTGGATATATGCACCCCCAGATTCCTGTGGATTCCAGCACACCGAATGCAGATGAACACACCGATGTTCCAGGAGGCCCATCTCGGCCCTGTGAAGAGCAAGACAGGACAGTTGAGTACAGATCATGAGAATGCCCCCAGCCTGTCTGTGCTACTCAGATTATCAAGCAACATTTCTGCGAAAACCAAATGAGAGTTTTTACTCAATTACCTTTTTATTGACTTTATTCATTCTTGTATATTAACGTTTGACTTTCAGCTTAAACTCTGAGTGTACAGTACAGAGGTTCCCAGGGCAGTTACAGTGCTGTGTAGTAACCACCACTCTAAATCCAGAACAGTCTATCACTCAAATCCCAAACCTATACTAGCAGGCATTCTGTATCCCTGCTCCCCACTGACCCTTAGCTCCCAGTCCTTGGCAATCACAGGTCCATTTTCTGCCTAGGACTTGCCAGTTTCAGACATCTAATATACATGGAACTATGTAATGTGCAGGTTTTCAGTGTCTAATGGACAGGTTTTCAGTGTCTAATCAGTGCTAAAAATGCATGTCATAGTCACTTTGTCATGAAGAAAACTCCCAGGAGAGGGGTGGAACGCCACATCTAAGTCTCTCTAACCTGGCACCTTACACCAACAACAGAAGACACTGTGAAGGTGAGGGGCCTGGATTCAGCTTTCTTCCTAGGAAAAAGGATACGTACATAGCAGGCCAGCCAGGCTCATGCTGAAATCGAAAACGCTGTTATCCTCTCCTCTCCTCAGGCCTATAAAATATGCATCCACATTAACCTGACAAGATCCACAGTTGGGCTGATGTCCCTACTTTACCCAACTACAGAATTAACTAGGTTCAGAATAGCCAGATAATATAGTTACTTGAATGCTTATTGGTTCAAAGAGAAATCTCAGGTGTGAGTTTAAAAAAGACTGTTATAGAATCTTCTATCCCTGACAGTTCTCTTCACCTTAATAATATGTCTGCAAAATCTCCAAGCCGTTTCTCATTATCTTTTATGGGGGTGTAGGGGCGGGGCAGGAAGACTTATATGACAGTTACCAAAGACTGACTGAAAAATCTGACATGGCTCCTTCTCCATCATTCCTCAGAAACTAATGGCATGTATTAATAAGCACAGTATCAGAATTAGAGGTTGCAGTGAAGCGTTGGAGTGACGCCAATGCTGCTGGCTTTCTACAGAGATTAGCAGGGCCTGTGCTTGGAATAAGAAAGCTGCCCAGCCTGTGGCTTTTGACAGTAGTCTTGATGAGCAAATAGTAGAATCATGTGGGAACTCTTAGAAATCTGAATCCATAATTATTATTAGAAAGATACTATTTTGATTCAGATAAAGTTCATTATGGCAAAATACAGAAGTGCAGGAGGCGCAAGTCTTCCTAGTCACCACCAGGAGGTGCTCTCTGCTTGGAGGTTTATTGCTATTCTTTTCACTGGTTAAGGTTTTATCTTCTGAAGGATCTTCACTCTCTCTAGAGTCCTAGCTGATTCCACAGTCTTCCACAGACTAAGAGACACAAAAGGACTCATGACTTGGTTTTGGTAGTGGGGTGTCATACTGCTGCAAAAGGAAAGAGCCAAGCCAGTGTGAAGGAGGTTTCTCATGGGGCTGAATTCCTGGTTTTGTGAACAGTTTTCAGAACTACCAAATGATCTTTAAAATTTTAAATGGGACCACCAAATACCAATACTTCATGTTTCTTTGGCATTTTTCTTGTGTTCTAGATTCAAAAGTCTTGAACACAAGATAGTTAAGATGGGGCCAGTGAGATAGCTCCACAGATCAAGGTATTTGCCAGTGAGGCTGGTGACCTGAATTTAATCTCCAAGGAGAGAATGAACTCTCACAAGCTGCCCTCTCTGGTCTCCACACATGCAGTGGGACCCCATCACACAAACAAGACACACACACACACGATAAATAAATAAATAAGCAAACAAACATAATACATATTCTTGGAAAGAAGTTAGCTAAGGAATACTAGGCTATCTGCTTCCTGGGTCTAAGTCAAGGGAAAGCGGTCTACAGTCATCTAAGACACTAGCATCACTGTGGGATCTCCAGACACTTGCAGTATTAAAAGTCTCCTGCCCCTGAGTCGACACACTTTCAAAGACCCCAGAATAGAAATACAGGCAACTCTCTTTTAATAAGCAGCCAGATGACAGCCACCCTTCCTCTCCCACCCCCGCAGTCCTCCCACCCAGCATCCCTCCCACATTTTTGCAGTGAAATGGTGACACTTCTCATTTCTACCTTACTCAGTCTCTCTCCCTCACCTGACCTCCCTGTACCTGAGTCTGAACCAATGACCTCATGCATTCCACGCAAAAGCCCAACCACTGCCCTACAACCTGAGTTCTCTTTCAGTTTTGGGCAACTAGACTTATAGGTCACCAAGTACATAACCCATACGAGTCCGTGAAATCAAGGAAGAGACAAAAGTTACTTGTGGGCTAGGAGTGGAGCTCAGTAATAAAGCACTTGCCTACTATGCTACACTTTGGGTTTGAGCCTCAACACTCTCCCCCAGTTTATATGGCTGAAAATGTGGGGAAATGGCATAACTACTAAAAGTATAATCTGTGAAGTCAGAAAAGACTGCAACCATCAGTGATTTCCAATACGACCTTCAGAACCTTATACTTCCCAGGCTTCAGTTTCCCCATCTATAAAATGTGTTTAATAACATCTACCTCAAATTGCCTAGAACTGAGAGAACAACAATAAGTAACAACTGCCCATAAGAACATGGTACAGAAGAAGGATTCTAGAACATATTTCCCATTGATCTTCACCAAAGGGCCAGTCAGTAGACCCACACACGAGACAAGATCTCATTGTGTAGCCATGGTCGGCTTCAAACTCATAGCAATCCTTCCTCCTCTGCATCTGCAGTATGGGATTACAGCCTGTACCAAGACCTTCCTCCACTCCCTTTATTTTTAAATAAAATTTATTGTATGTATTTTATGATATGTGTGATACTGTAAAATACACAAAAATGGTTACTACAGTGGAATGGACTCATTCAGTGATCCAAGAAACACAAAAATTTAAACAACTTTATTCCTCCAAAATAGTCTAAAATATGTCACTTAATCCCCACTGGCTGCAATCCTCTGCACGCAATCTTGTCCTCATTCCAGCATGTGCCACCACTCATACATGGTGCACATGGTGCACATCTGAGCATCCCCCATCCAAGCTGGCAGCATGGTCCATGCTGCCAGCTTGGATGGGGGATGCTCAGATCCCATAGTGTTTGACACCACTGCTGCAAGGCCTTGCAGCATCTGCTTACATCTGGTGACACTGCAACTGTCCACAGAGACATACATCATCCTGAATCTAAGCTTGGGAAGAGGTGATGTGAAGTAATGTTCTCAACAGTTTGGGAAGCAAAAGGAATAGCAACTGATACGAGCAAATGGTGATGGTGAGCACAAGGACAAGGTGACTCTGCCTGCAGAGCACTCTCCACAGGAGCTACAGCACAGGCTCAGGAGGTACTGACTACTTCATATTGACATAAAGTCATTCTGCAATGAAGAACACATTAAAAAAAAAAAAAAGAGCATGCAGATTTGGTTGATGAATTTAAAAAATCAAGTGTAGAATGTATCCATCTAGTAAGGAAAAATCTGGGCTTATAATCACTGCACACACTCTCATATGTGAAATGGAAAGCGTGCAACAACGTCTAACTTATATTCTACTCTGGACAGCATTACATACTGAATAACTGCTGCAGCCCCTCTGCAGCCTGTTACTAACCCCATGCCCACTAGAGCTACCAGGGTTAACACATACGTTAGAAGAGAGAATCTCTTCATTTTCTGTCTAGCCCTATTCAGTGTACCCAGAAACTTCCTGAATCTATCCATTTCTTTTTTAAAAAGATTTATTTATTTTCATTTTATGTGTGTGAGTGTGTTTTGCCTGCGTGTATTTAGGGATACTGTATGTGTGCCTGGTACCTATGAGGGCCAGAAGAGGGTGCAATATTCCCTGGAACCCATGTTAGGGATGGTCGTAATCCACCATGTGGATGCTGGGAACTAATCCTCTACAAAAGCAGTAAGGGCTCCCAACCAATAAGTCATCTCTCTAGTTCCCCTCTGTTTTTTAAAGACAGGGTGTCTTTGTCATGCCAAATAGTCTTAAATTCACTGTGTCATTAAGGATGCTTCCCAAGTGCTGGTATTCCAAGTGTATACTACCACCCCAGGTTTTATGTGGTGCTATGCATTACTCCCAGGCCCCTGTGACTGCCAGGCAAGCACTCCATCCACTGCATTACATCCTCTGCCCCAGAAGCTATCCATTTCTACCTAGACCTTCTTATCTCTCAGCTGCAAGCACTCATTCTCCTAGCAATGCTATGGACTACCTAGGCCTAGGGACCAGGGACACAAAGGCAGAGTTTCTATGCAGTCATGGGCATTGAGCCTAGCACCTCAGACAGGCTGGACCACCAGACCAATAACGAATTGGCCCCCAGACTCCCACCAGAATAACCTCTAAAACCCAAGTCTGTACAGGTCAGACTTCTGACTATCATCTTCTATGGAGTTTCCTACACAGGGGTAAAAATGTAAACTGGTGTGAATTTCATGTACATGTGTTATACATGTCTTCAAGGGCCTTTTATTTTATTATTACTCTTTTATTGTTTTGATGTTTTTGAGAAAGATCTTGTTATACAGCCATCGCTGGCATGGTACTTGCTATGTAACCCAGGTTGGCATTCCCCCTGCCTTGGCTTCTTGAGTCCGGAGATTAGAGGTTTGTACCAACTACCTGGCCTCCAAGGTCTTGTGTGCCTCCCCACGCCTACACACAACCCCAGCTTTCTTTCATGCCCTGGAGGCACCAGCCTGTCCTGTCTGAAGGCCTTGTAAATGCTGGTGCCAGAGCCTAAAGGCTCTTTCCCTGACCACCAGCCACCACTGTAGCCTAACCAATGTCCACATATCACACTGCTTCACATGAAATGTTTTCTGCCTGCTGTGCCTGGTACAGCTCAGCAGCGGAGTGTCTGCCTCAAAGCTGTGAGGCCCGGGTTCCTTGGTTATGAATCTGCACCAGTTCACAGTCCTCTGTCTTTTCTTTTCCATCTTACATCTTATTATACGAAATGTCAACCACATAAAAGCAGAGCATAATTAACCACCAGCTTCAGCAATTCCAACCCACAGCCCCCACCTACAAACCTCCTATTAAATAGAACAATTTTAAAAAGTATATAAATCCCAACACCTTTCTACCTGAGCGTATTTCAACCTACATCTTTAACACGGTGTTTTTTGTTTTAAGTGCCATGAGCTTGATCCTTTGTGTTTCCTAACTTACTGTGCTTGGTTGTGATTGTTCCACATTTCTTCCTGCTAAACTCTAAGTGTCACAAGAGCTGATGTCATTCACTGTCATCCTTAGGGCATAGCCCGCCACCCCCCTCCCCCCAGCAGAGAGGCAGAATTTTTGTAAAGCTCATTTAAAGGTAAATAAATATGGGGCTGAAGAGATGGCTCAGTGGTTAAGAGCACTGACTACTCTTCCAGAGGTCCTGAGTTCCATTCCCAGCACCCTTATGGTGGCTCACAACCACCTGTAATGGGATCTGATGTCCTTTTCTGGCATGCAGTGTTCATGCAGATAGAATATTCATAAAAATAAAAAAGTATCAAAGGAAAAGCAGGTAGGATACATGACTATGTTAAAAACGTCAGGCATACTGCACATACCTGTATCTCAGTACCTGAATTCAGGGCCAGCCTAGGTTACATAATGAGACCAGCTTTCCCCAGCACCACACACACACCCCTCAAAAAAAAGTTTATTATTACATTTTCCATTTCTTTAGGATTAAAAAACAAAACTAAGTTCTCACACTTTAGCCCAACTGGCCTGCAGCTCACGGGGCACTCCTGTTCCAGCCTCTCAGGTGCTAGCACTACAGGTAGGAGTCTCTGTACCTCACTTAGTGCTGCCTTCTAAAAACTACAACAGCTCTTGGTGACTACATAAAGGATTGTGAAGTTTTCAGCTCTCTCTGTGATACAGAAAGAGTTCTGTTCTGCTGAGTAGGACAGTGCACACTTTTAATCCCAGCGTTGAAGCAGGGGTATGTGGATTTCTGGATGTTCAAGGCCAGCCTGGTCTACATAGCTCAAGATCAGAGCTACATTTGACCTTATTTCAAAAACAAAAAGGAAAGAAAAAAGAAAGAAGAGAGCTACTTCTATGATACATTGACTTTTAAAATTCAATATTAAAACCATGTAAGAATCCATTCTAATATTGCTATCCAGGAAAGGTATCCAAAGGACACACTAAATACTAAACATTAACTCTGGGAGTAAGATTAGAATTCTTTCTTTTACCTTAGCCTATCTCTTTTGCTACCTATCAGTGAAGTACTCAGTAGTTTTCAATATGCCGAGCAGTCACAGGAGAGGGATGAGCTAACGCTGATGAGGCATCAGAGAACTGCACCCATGAGTAGATGGTGGTTGTAGCACGCTCTGGGAAGAACTTTCTAACAATCAAGTTGTATGAAAACAAATGCAGTGTATCCAGAAACAGTAAAGTCCCACCAGGGGCAGAGGCTAGGCAATCAACTCTCGGGAATGGCAGAGAATGCGCCTGTGTGGTAAAGTCAGTGAACAGGTGAGCAATGAAGCTCCACATCCTGCCCACGGCTACAGCTGTAGCAGATGATTTGGAGGAGATGGTTTCTTCCTGTGATGAGAACTGCATCTTGAGCCTCACACATGCTAGGCCAGGGCTCTACCACTGAGCTACACTCCCAGCACTGTAGGTGAACTGGGGGAGGGGGGATGGGGGCTCCTTTCCTATGTTAGTCCCTTTCTTGTCACTATGACCTTGTCTGTCATTGTTTGTCAAGAATGTAGCAATTTAGGTAGGAATGACTTATTCTGACTCAAGGGTTCAGGTTTTAGCCACCATGGTGAAGAGAGAACAGCCTAGTTCACCATGGTGGTCAGGAGGGAGAGAGGAATGCATGCACTAGACAGCCTCCATCCGTCTGGCCCACAGCCTCAGGGACAGTGCTACACACACGCAGGGTCTCTCTTCTTTAGTTCATCTTCTCTAGGCTTTACTAACACCCTAGCTAGTCCATTCAGGCTGAGAAGATTAACGTCATGCTTCTTGACTATCATTCAATGGCTCTTAAAACGCCAGATGTGGCTGTAAAATGGCTCAGCAGGTAAAGGCACTTGTTGCTAAGTCTGATGAGGAACCCACATGATGGAAGGAGAGCTAACGTCCTCTAGTTGTCTTGTCTCTCCACACCTATGCCATGGCTTGTGTGCACGTGCACGTACATTGTGAATGTGTGTGCGAACAAGATAAGTAAATGAAAATGCCAAACAAAACAATCAAATTGTAGACATATTTAACTATTAATGAAACTAAAACAGTCAAATTCAGTTCATGAGCCTGGAACTGGCACTGAAAACTAGTTTAAATGTGATAATGTCCTGATTGGGTTTTGTCACCTTGACACAAATTTAGACATATCTGGGAAGAGAGAATCTTAATAGAGAAAATGTCCCAATAAGACTGGCCTGTAAGTAAGTCTATGGGACATTTTTCTGATTAAAATAAACAGTAAGCAGTAACTTCTGTAAATATAAGCAGTTTAAGGAACCATGAGACTAAAATAGAGCTTGGGCTTGCTCAATCCAGCTCTGCTCTCAGAATGCTCTACAAGAGAAGCCCTGTTCTCTCTGGGTCGTTTTGCAAGAATGTTTCTGTCTGTCAAACAGCAACATGATCCACATGCACAAAGTCAAAAAAAGAGTAGAAGCTAAACTTCTTAAATGCCTAAGACAGAGAAAACAGAAACATTTATCAGGTCACTTAAGGGATGAGGGGGAATACTACATACACTAAGAAGGTAAAAAATCAGAAGTACAGGGGCTAGAGATGGCTCAGCAGTTAAGAGCATTGGTTGTTTTTCCAGGGGACCCAGGATCAAGTCCCAGCAGCCACATAGCAGCTCACAGCTGTCTGTTAACTCCAGTTCTGGGGGATTTGACATCCTCATACATGCATACATGAAAGCAAAAACATCAATGCACATAAAGTAAAAATAAATAATAAATCATTAGGAAAAAAAAGGGTCAGAATTACAAAGAACTTTGGATGTCACTGAGCCCAGCCATCCCCCACTGGATACAGGGGACCACCCTTCAGGTCAGTAGTTTTCAACTTGTCAAATGACTCACAGGGGTTGAATGACTAATTCGTAGCATATGTCCTGAATATCATTAGATATTTAAATTACAATATATAATAGTAGCAAAATTGCAGTTATGAAGTAGGAACAAAATAATTTTATGGTTGGGGTCACCATGACATGAGGAGCTGTATTAAAGGACTGCAGCCTTAAGAAAGTTGAGAACCACTGCCTCAGGTGATCACCTGGCTCTGAAGTGACAAGTAAGTAAGGGACCATCTCAAAAGGTAGCTGGTTCTACTGTTAGATGGCACAGACTCTTACAGAGGGCTTGCTCTGGGTGGGTTCCATTCATCTATCTGGACCACTTCCATCTCCCAGAGCTTGCTCTTCACACCTTCTAGATTTGCATGAAATATGCAAGACAATGGTGGAGGCAAAAAGATTCTAGCAGTGGAGAGTTGAACTTCTTATATTGACCAAAATACAAGCCAGCAGAGTCAACTTCATCAAGGTGATCAATCAAGAAGAACAGATGGCAGCAGTTGAATTGCTAATGACTTCAGTGGAAGTGCAAAGCAACTTCATGTCTACCTGGTAACTAGGAAAAGGAGGTGAATGATACAGAACACTGCTGAGCACTCACTGACAAAATGATAGCCAACGCAGACCTATACCTATTTCAGCAGCCAACGGGGCTTGTCTCAAAACACCTAAAAACTTTTAACGTCAAGAAATCAACTGAGGTCTTGGACCAGAAAAGAAGGATTCTTAGTCTTTCTCAAGTGTAGCTTTGTTTACAAACTGTGCAGCTTCCTTGACTTTCCTCAGCTCTAGGCCAGGAAGGGTCACAAAAGAAAATAACATTGAAAAACATACAAGGCTTTCAGAAAGGAATACAAGTCCAAAGCAATCGAGCAGCCAACGTTCTTGGAAGTATCACCAAGAATTTCCATTAACCCTAGGAAACCCAGTACTTGCTCTAAACTAGTCTGGTATCTGGGTTTATCTGCCTGATCCTTGAAATCCACAGAGCTAAAGATAAGTGTTATCTGAACACTACCCGATCAATCCTCTGAGAGTCAATTTCCTTGCCTAGATTAGATTATCTCTAAAAATCTAGCCCTTGTGAAAGATAGTTATAATGCCTCTAAAATTCATTAAGCTGCTAGGTCTGGTGGTGTGGTCCTAAAATACCAACTACTTGCAAACCTGTAATCCCAGTCACTGAGGCGGAAAGATTGCAAATTCAAGGCCCGCCTGAGTAGCTTAGTTTGACAGTGTCTTAAAGTAAAAATTAAAATTGTATTAATAATAAATTTTAAGGGAGAGGAAACACTGGTAGAGCGATTACCTAGAATGTTTGAAGTCCTGAGATGAATCTCTAGCACACACACCCAATAAAATCCTAAAATCCAACACCAACAAAACATTAAAGTTCTAAGCCATGCAGTGGTGGTGCACACTTAATCCCAGCACTTGAAAGACAAGGCAGGCAGAGCTTTGTGAATTCGAAGCTAGCCTGGTCTACAGAGAGAATTCCAGGACAAGCAGGGCTACACAGTGAAATCCTGCCTCTAAATAAATAAATAAATATTAAAGTACTTAATTTTCAATAATTTAGCTCCACATCAGTCTTATTTTCCTGGTTTATTATTGCTAGGTAAGTAGGATCTAGTGTTAGTTAGGCTGTATGGAATAGTAGTTAGTAGTATACCTATTGATGCTTCTGGTGATAAGTAACTGTGGAACCAACCAGTTAGTACCATTTTTACTGAAATGTAGTCTTCAGACTTCAAGAGGGAAAGGGCAAGGTCCTAGTTCATATTTTTGTTGGTTCTGAAAAGGATATTCTGATGGTCCACAGACTATGTACCTGAGTCCCCACTGTCAACTAAGTATGGCATAAATTCTTCCATGGTCTGGGTCTTTCTAGAACCAATGCTATTACCCATCTTCTCGTTTCTGTATTCCAACAGTGGCATCACTTTCTCCTAAGACTGTGCCAGCAGTCATGCTCCTGTGACCCAGAGGAGCCAGAGAGGGTAATTCCTACCCATAGACACCTAAGGCATTCTTCTGATTTTGTGACAGAACACAGCAGACAGAAGGATGTGGTGAGTTACTGATTCCACAAGAGCTTCCTATCTGCCACAAAAATCTACAGCTATTCATGTGGAAATACCATGTTGTAACTCATGTATGTGTGTGCAATTTTCATGTCAGTAATGTCTTAGTTTAAAAAATTATGCACAAGGCCTTGGGCTTAACCTCCAGCAACAAAGGAAAACACAGTCTTTCTAACTCGGTGGCTGTGCATGGCTGTGGTGGTGATATCTAACTCCTTGGACCAGGGCCAAGTCTCTTGGCATTTCCTAGGGAAATTCTGGTATGCACTGCTATGATTTTTTTAAAAAATAAATAAATAGAAGACATATTTTAGGGAAAGAACAAAAAGTTGGCCAAAAGATCTCCTGCCTGTGTTGAAGAATCCCGTGAAGTTGATGAGATTGGATGAACTGTCTAACCAAGGAAGCTGTGAAGCTACTTCCAGTAGAAACCAGCCCTCCAAACTTAGAAACCACTGAGTACAATAAAATTTGATTTTGGGGTTTTTTTTTTTGACACAGGTTCTGTGTAGCACTGGCTATCCTGGAGCTCACAGAGATCTTTCTGCCTTTGCCTCTCCAGTGCTGGGATCAAAGGTGGGCACCCCAATGCCTAGTGATCATAGTAAAATTGACTGAAAGGGCTAGACATGTATTTCTATTTTTGAAATCTCACTTTTCAAGGGGCTGAGGCAGGCAGACTGTGAGCTTTAGGTTAGACTGGACCAAACAACAAGACCTTGTCTAAAAAAAGGCAAAAGAGGGGGAAAAAATTAGTCAACTTTAAACAGGCCTACCTCTTCACTTAAGCACACTTTCTTTAAAAAGAGGCGCACAGCAAAGATCACAACATGTTCAAGGTCAGGCTTGATCCAAGCCAGATAGAACTGACAGATCTTGTCTCAAAAACAGACAAACAAAAGTGAACCTCTAACCTTCCTCTTAGGCAGTGACAGGAGTGGCTCACCTTTGAAGAGACCCAGTCACTTAAAAATTCCTCAAAAGCCCTTCAATCCCCGGAGTTTAATACCCAGAATACTGACAAGTGGCTCAAGAATGAAGAACTTTCAAGGGAACTGATGGATGGTGAGCTTGAAACAGTCAGCCTTGGGACAGATTGAACTACAATCCCCAAGAAGCCTCAAGAAGCAAAGAGCATGGGAGCTAAACCAGAACTACTAAGCATGTAGAAAGAATCTTAGCACAAGAGTCAACTAGGCTGTAAAGGAAAAAGCAAAAAAGGCCTTGACTGAATTTGTGCTGGGAGGTGAAGTCTGCCTACTGTTCTTGGAGTTGACTAAGTGGATGCTGGGGATTGGGGACTAGAAAAAGGTGAATCAGGAGGAAAAGCACCTGGACTGCAGCCAATCCAGGCATTCACTGATGCATACATGGAAAGGCTTGCAGAACTTCCTGTCCTTTCTGGATTGGTTGAAGATTTTTTTCCCAGAAGCCTTTAGGAAGCCACTCTCTCTACTAGGAAACCCATGTGTGAAGCCCATGCTCCAGGCTGCTTTCCACAGAAGCCTTCTTTCTGATGTGATTCTCACAGCTTCTCCTGGGCACTCATCCACAGCTGTTCCAATGTTGGGTTCGTTCTATCTATCTATCTATCTATCTATCTATCTATCTATCTACCTACCTACCTACCTACCAACCAACCTACCTTCCTGTCAGTTCTTTTAGGTTACAAAACTTTCTAAAAGCAATTTTTAAAAAGATTCATTTATTTTATATGTAAGTACACTGTAACTGTCTTCAGACACCCCAGAAGATCTCATTACAGATGGTTGTGAGCCATCATGTGGTTGCTGGGATTTGAACTCATGACCTTCAGAAGGGCATTTGATGCTCTTAACTGCTGAGCCATCTCTCCAGTCCATTACAAAACTTTAGATAACTCTTAAAAACCTAAGCCATTAGCCAGGTGGGATGGCACATGCCTTTAATCCCAGTACTTGGGAAGCAGAGACAGGTGGATCTCTGTGAGTTAGAGACTAGCCTGATCTACAGAGCAGAGTTCCAGGACAGCCAAGGCTACACAGAGAAACCCTGTCTCAAAAAAAACCAAATAAAGCAAAAACCTAAGCTGGGGCTGGAAAAATGGCTAGATAGAAAGTAAGGATAGAGAGCTAAGTATTTGCTCTGTAGGTGTGATGATGACATGAGTTTGAATCTCTAGAACCTACAGCAATCAGTAATCCTACTGTTCCTACAGCATGATGGGAGGTGGAGACAAGAGAATTCCTCAAAGTTCACATAGTGGTTAGCTTGGTGTATGCAAGGTGAACAAAGATGCTTTACCTCAAACAAGGTGGAAGGCAAGGACCAACTCCAGAGGTTGGCATGTACACACAGACGTGTGTGTGCCTTCTCAATCTCTCCCTCCCCCCTCCCCCTCCCCCTTCCTCCTCCTCCTCCTCCTCTTCCTCCTCCTCCTCCTCCTCCTCCTCCTCTTCTTCTCTCTCTCTCTCTCTCTCTCTCTCTCTCTCTCTCTCTCACACACACACACACACACACACACACACACATATTTTACACAGAAAATAAATAAGTCAAACCATAAAACCTAAGCCAGGTAAGACAGAATTGCTGGTAGAATTGCTGGTAATTCTAGCATTTGTGGGATAGAAACAGGAGGATCAAGAATTTGAGGTCAGCTTGGGCTACATGAAACCTTGAAGGGGGGGGGTAGCTCATAGAACAGGGCTGGGGAGATGGCTCAGTGTTAAGAACACTTGCAGAGGACCTGGGCTCAGTTCTGAGGGATTTGGCACTCTCTACTGGTCTCTGTGGGTACCAGGTATGCATGCAGTACACTTAGAAACATGCAGGCGGGCTGGAGAGATGGCTCAGCCATTAAAGGCTAGGATCACAACCAAAAATATAAGAAACATGCAGGCAAAATATTCATAGACATTTAAAACTGTAGTTTTTAAAATAATATTTTGATTATTTTGGAATTTCACAGCATGAACCCATTCACATCACACTCATTTCCTACCCTCAGATCTGCCTTGTGACCCCTGACCCCAAAAAAGAACAAGAAGAAAATATTCCAATTTGTGTTGCCCATATACTCACTGGAACACGGTCAAACTCGCAGTGGCCAGCCCCTTAAAGGAAACTGAGTCCTTTCCCACCCGCACCCCCACCAGAGCCATCAGTTGTGGAGAACTACACTGCAGCAGCCTCTCACAACTCTTTAGAGTTCTTTTCAAAGAGCTCTGTCTATAGAACTGTTACCTTTAAAAACAACTTTTAAAAACTCATATAAAATAGTAAAAAAAATAAAAACAGAAATAAATGAAAACTTAGTAGGAACATTTTGTGAAGATGACTTTTTTATAGAGGAATGGTACAGTTAAACAAGCCACATAGAATGTCAGAGGACTAGCTGTCTAAAATGTTTTGTGTCCCCTGGCTCGCCCTTGATAGTTTGACTTTAGCTAATTCCCTCTGTACAAAGATCCTGATTAAAGCACTTATGAACAAGCTAGACCGGTGACTGAGGCGCGCTTCTCTGCAAAGGGGAAGGGGGAATAAAAAAGAGCTGCTAGCACTGGGGCAGGAAGCAGGCTACTTCATGAGGTGCCAAACAGCAAGACTACCTCAGTGCGGACAATTGTTCGGCTTGAAGGCACCATGTGGGCAATTCCTCCAGCAAAAGCTCAGCTGAACTAGAAGCAAAGCCTGCCAGAGCCCCAGAGCAGGGACTAACACAGGCTGAAGTGTCAGAGCCATGGTGCTGGTGTCCCAGTGCATCTCTGCAAGGATGAGCGCAAAACACGGCCCACTTTACCCTACTATGCACCATTCTGTATCTGACCAGTGGAAAGTGAATTTAAAGACAGTCAGTGAGAGAAGATTCAAAGTTATCCCTAAACTTCCATTTTATAGAAAAAGTTAACAGGTAGAAAAGTTTGACCTAGCCAGTGATGGCGCACGCCTTCAATCCCAGTACTTGGGAGGCAGAGGCAGGTGAATCTGAGTTCAAGGCCAGCCTGGTCTATGGAGTAAGTTTCAGGATAGCCAGGTTACAGAGTAACCCTATCTCCGACAGACAGACAGACAGACAGACAGACAGGTAAATAGGTAGTAGGTAGGTCAGGCCTGAAAATATACATATAAGTAGCATTATATAAACTAAGCAGGTTGTATTTGGGGGGAGGGAGGAAGGGAGGGAAGGGAGAGAGAGAGAGAGAGAGAGAGAGAACAAGAACACATACATATATATGTAATGACAATGAAAAAAACAGGCCACGAATTTGAAAGGGGGCAGAGGGCCATAGGGGAAGGTTTGGAGGGAGGAAAGGGGAGGAAGAAGTGATGACATTATAATCTCAAAAAGTAAGGGGAAAAAACCCTGAAAAATTCAGAGAGAGCATGCCCACTTGGTGGGGGGGAAGGGGCACAAATTTTTGAAAGAGGCCACTGGAGAAAGATGACATGGAAACTGATGAGGGGCTTTTATTCTCTGTCCACAGGATAGATTCCTCTCCCTCTACCCAAGGTCGACAAGTTAAACTTCTTCACTGGGTAGCTGAAGGGCTGTCATAGCACTGGATTCTCACACAAGACCCAGTCCTGACCCATGATTCACACTGCTGACTTGACAGTCTCTGCAAGGAACTGCCTTCCTGCATGTCAGTCACTAACAGCAGCCTGAGGTAAGAGGAGTAGGCAGAGCCGATAGCTACACAGCCACTTCAAAGCCAGTCAGCTGCACCTGGTATTTCAAAACTTGGAATTAGCATCTAAGGTCCTTACAATCAAGAGTTAGCACTTCCTGCACAGAGAAGCACTGAATACAAGCCTGCTGATAAAACAAGTGATAAGCCACAGAGGAACAGCATGAAAACTGACAGTAAAGCCCACCCACATCCAAAGAGTCTGAGTCTTGTCCCTCTGGACCTAGAGTTCCCAACCAAAGTGCTTTCTCCTTTAAGGGAGAACCTAATGTCTCTAGAAATTATTGGCAGTCACAACTGACAGGAAGGAGGTGGAAATGTGTTAGGCATCTAGAGGCCAAGGAGTGCTGATAAATGCCCAAAATACACAGGGCAATCACCGCAAGGAATTACCAAAATGTCAATAGTGCTGAGGTCAAGAAATGCTGCTCTAGAGCAATCAGTCTTAAGCTTTTAGATTGAAACAGGCAAGATAGGAAAATATGCCAATTCTGCAGAAAACTGTTCTGTGGCCAACAGGCATTTAGTTATAGCTTGATGAGTGCTCCATAGGCCTATGCGTAAAAAGTTTGGTCGCAGAGTAGCTCCAGGGAGATGGTGGAGCACACGAGAAGTGGGGCCTCTGTGAGAAGTCTTCAAATCACTGGGTGTCTGCCATCAGAGGGTGTTGTGAGACCCTAGTCCCACCTTCTTCATTGTTTCCTGGTTTTGGCAAACCACATGCTGCAGTTATGATGGATAGACCCTCCAGAACTGTGAACCAAAACAAACCTTTCTTCTTAAAAAAAGAAATTAGACTAATTTATTTTATGTCTATGTGGGTTATGCCTGTGCACCATGTGCACAGCCTGGTGCCCATGGAGGCCAGAAGAGGGCATCAGATCCCCTGGAACTGGAGTTACAGAGTATTGGGTTGTAAGCTACCACTTGGGTGCCGAGAACTGAACCTGGGACCTCTGCCAAAACAGACAGTCCTCTTAACAGCACCCCCCCCCCCACACACACACCCTTTCTTTTTATAAGAGAACTGCCTTGGATTTTTTACTGTAGTGACAGAAGGCTGACTAATACAAATGTACAATTCTAAAATTGGAAAGAAACTTAGCGACTTTCTAGTTCAAGCACAGATAGAGAAACTGAGCCTTCAAGAGTTCAAGTTCATTAAAGAAATGATCATCAGTTGAACAGGAATTAGAATTGTCTTTACTTATCCCTAAAATGGGAGATGTTCAATAATAGTTACTAAAGTAATACCTCAGTCTTTAGGTGTTCTTTGTACTCTAACATGATTGTGCAGCTAGGAAATGTAGCATCTGAGACGAAGCATGAAGACATATTCATGTCTTTCCATCCACACTCCTCCACTTCCTCAAAAAGAAACCTAGCAGGACAAGCGTACTGGATCTCAGGACCAAGCAGCCAGGCAAGAGCAGTTTCTCAGCGGTTCCCTGCAAAGCAGAGGCTTTCCACCCAGGTAGCAGCTCTATACCAAACCTTCTGAGCTAGCAGATGAACTCTGTGATCCAACAAGAGCAGCTTTCCCCAGACAGCAGAGGAGACCCAACCAATGGCAAACACAAAGAAAAACAATACCATTTGCCCAAATCACATTCATATCTAAACAAGTTAGACAGCTTTGGTTTCTAAACAAACAGCAGCATAGAAATTAATTCTGAGATCAAAGCACAAATGGCTAGTCCAGTGGCATGCTGACTGTTAGTCACTAAAATAGTCCTGCCTAAAAGGGAGATCAAAAGGTTTGCCCTTTCACATAGAAGACCCATCACGGTGTTTCAAAGCAAGGCACATCAGAAGCAAGTATGAGATATACATATGGAAAGATTTGGCATGGGGAAGGGCAAAGAAGCCAGCCCGACAAGAGACAGGTCTGCACAGGGATTTGTATCCAGAGACTAGGATAGGACTCTAAGAAACTAATCACACTTCCAAGGAGTCAAGGCAAGGTTCTTCAGTTAAGCAAACCTGTTTCAGTGGGCACAAAGAGAGCTTCCAGAACTGCTGTAAGGAGATTATTAATTCCACCAGAATGGTGTCTAAATATTTACTCCCATCCCACAAAAGGGCTAAAGCACTGCTAGTTCAGCCTCCAGTTTCACCCCCTGGCTACATTTTCCCTCAGATGATGTGTCACACTGAAACCTCCTACAGAGGGCAAGGGATCAGCTCCGTGACAGGCTCCAGCTTTCATGTGGTACAGATGCCAGAAGCGCACAAATGAAATTCTGCAAAGAGGCAATTACCACAAAGCAGCCACGAGATTCACCTCTCTCTCAGCTTCCTAGAATGTCACAGGTCTCCAAGCAGCCGAGTGAATAGTGTGAAGGGGACTGTTACAAATCAGAAGAAGAATAAGATCTGAACACACAGCAGCAGAAAAGCACCATCTGCGGTAGGCACAGAGATGCTGCCAGCCAGTGTGCATCAGCTGTGCACACAGAGACATAGTCCATTGTCTTTGTTTACAGTCTAAGAAAACCCTTGCTTAAAAACCAAAAATTGTAGCAATTATTATTCCCTTTTTAGCAAAGCAGGGCCTCTAATCTGCCTTCCCGGTGGATAGGTCTGAGTGAAGGAAGTGTGTGTGAATATCTAAGGGGCTAATCATGGTGTGACAACACTTTCCCAATAGGCGAGTATGGCAGCCGACCCATCCTGCTGTGCCGTGACACATAAAGCTGCACTGTGCCGCCAGGACTTCCCAGCTCTCCACTCCTTCCTCAACAGATGTCTACGGCAGTGAAGCATTTCAGAATGGCAGCCCCTACAGCAAAATCATCTCCAAATGGTTCCAACCCAGGAGATGCCACCCAACTTCTTTAAATTAAAGGGGCCCATAACTACTCAGACTAAAACATAAATAACTTACCAGTCTAATAGTAGCACAAAAATTTACATTGCACTGTTATCTATAATGATGAAAACTGAAAACAAATGCCCAACATTTACTGTTACATAAAAGATGACATGCTTCCATGATGGAGGATGCTTTTATAAATAGATAAACAAATGAATGAATGAGTGAATACGTTTACATGTTTTTAATGTCATCAGAATACCTACTATAAGTGTTAAGTGAAATAATATCATAAAAATTGATGAAGTACAAACTCGGATAAATAATGAAGAATGAGAATTCTGGGAGCTATCATTTGCATGATTCTCATTTTTTATACTTCCAATTATTTTATTATGAATAGTCAGAAAAAATGGCGGCTCTCAGCTCTGCTTTTAAAGGTAACAGCTTCTAATGCTCAGAAAATAAGCACACCTCCCCACTCCATAAATCTCATAAGATTTAAAAAAAAAAAAAACCGACAAACCTTGCTCTAGGAGTCTGTTCCTATGGCAACAAGTCTTCCCCTCCCCCTTAAATACATGAGCAGTCTAATGAAATGAGGATCTATTTTCACTCTGCCATAATACAGACCCTCAATTCCAGTGCCTTGGGCTGAGCTGCTTCAGATCAGACAAGGCTAGGACCCAAGGATGATAATCAGGGAAACTAAACTGCATCCTCTGGTTCCAACACTTCATTTAAAGATGGCCCTTGCTCTCTTGTATGAGCTGGGAACACACAGCAGCCCCCACTACAAGGAAAGACCTTTTCTTAGATTTCCCCTGTCTGCAGCAATTCCTCTTGCTAAATTCCCCATGCGCACTTTCAGAATGACAAAGCCAAGCCATGTGCCAAACAGCTACTCTGAGTAAATACACTTTCAACCCAGCCTGAGAGCCTGACTGAAATCTTTTTAACTCTTTTTCGTTGTCAAGTCTGCTCTGACACTACAATTCATTTCAACAGCCCTGCTGTTTGTAACCTGGCAAGGACAAGGGTCCCGCTAGTTCTTCTCTAAAGGCTGGGTCAGTTAGCACATGAGCTAAAGTATCAACAGCAATAGAAAGACCTGAAGGCTGCAGATTGCAGACTAAGACCTCATGCTCTACATAGAAAGTTCTTATAAGAAATGATTTTTCAAAAGCTTAAGAAGTGCCAGGCATGATAGCACACACCTTTTTAATCCTAGCTCTTGGAGGAGGCAAAAGCAGGCAGATCTCTTTGTCTGAGGCCAGCCTGCCTACAAGGTGAATTCCAGACACAGCCAAGACTACATAGAGAAACCCTGTTTGGAAAAAAACAAAACAAAAAACAGCATAAGAACTGAAACAACCGTCCAAGTGATATTAAAGCACATTCTTTCAAGTCAAGGCCAAAAATATAAAAGAACTAATTTCTAAATCTATACCTTCGGGGACTTCCAGTCAGGGAAGAAAAGAGGAAGAAGTTAAAAGCAACATCAAGTTGTGTGCACCTGGGGCAAACAAGGTGAAGCACATGAACCCACAGCTACAGACTGATACTTTGGAGAGAGGCTGGGGATTTATAGTTTAGCCTTCACTAACAACTGCTGTAAAAGATAGCATGCTAGTTGGATTTGGATTTTGTCAACTTGACACAAACTAGAGTCATGCGGCAGGAAGGAACCTCAACTGAGGAAATGTCTCAGCCGACTGGTCTGTGGGCATGTCTACTGAGGTATTTTCTTGACTGTGGATTGACGATTCAAGGCCCAGCCCACGGTGGGCAGTGCCACCTCTGGGCAGGTGCTCCAGGACTGTATAGGAAAGGTAACTGAGTGTGAGCCTGGAAGCAAGTCAGTAAGCAGCTTTCTTCACGCCCAGCCTCTGCTCCTGCTTGAGTTCCTGCCCTCAATGACGGGCTGTGGGAGGGGGGGTCAACCAGATTAACCCTTTCCTTCTCAAGTTGCTTTTGGTCATGGTGATTATCACAGCAACAAAAAGCACATTAAGTCAAATATCTCTCTTCAGAAAGGAAAGGGAAAGATGCTTTACTTGAGACAGTCACTATGCTGGGACACATTAGCCTCAGGCAGAGCAGTCTTCCTTCCTCCCTCTGAGTCCTTTACCACAAAATGGGACCATACACATTCATTCAGCTGGGAGGAGAAAAATGACAGGAAGCCTGTCATTTACGTTTTACGTTTCCTGTAAAAGCTGAGTTGATGTAAAAAAAAAAAAAAAGAAAGAAAGAAAAGAAAGAAAGAAAAAGAAAAATGAACAAAATCTTTTTGCATGGACTTGTAAAACATAGTATGTTTTAAAACTGTATTCTCTATGAGAGAGAATCCTCTGCATCCTCTGGTCATCTCAAACTAACCTGAGAAATAAAATTAAAATGCCAACAACAACAAAATCTAACCTGGGATGCAAAAACTGTCCAGTGACTATATTCATTGTCAATGAAAAGGGAACAAAAGAAAACCCCAGTCCTCCACAAGCCACAGGCTGGGAAAGTGGGATTCCAGGCAGGTCACAGCCACACAGGCGGGCGTGTGGAGACGTGGAGATCGGACAACTGAATACAGCCCCCACAGCAATCTTACACTGCTGGATGGCCACACGTGAATTTGGCCCATCTCTAGGGCTTTCCACTGGGGAAGGACCTGTCGCTCAACCATCAGTGGACCGGCATCCATAAAGCCTGTGGGGAAATACGGGATCCAGAAGAGTAGGGAAGGAGAAAGTTTGAGAAGAGTCAAACAGTAAGAAATAATTATCATTACAAAACATGGAGCGTTACAACGGCTCAGCCATGTAGGGAATCTGAGACAAGCTTGGACTAGGTGAGGCTCCATGTCAGCCTCCTCAAAACTGTTTACTTACTCACTTATTTAAAATATAAAACCTAAGCCAGGCACGGTGGGTCACTCAGGTGATCCTAGCACTTAGGTGTCTTGGGTAAGAGGACTGCCCCAAGTTAAAGGCCAGCCTGGGCTACTCAGTGAGTTCAGGACAGTCAAAGTTACTTGGCAGAGGCAAGAGAGAAGGCTCAGAGATTAAGAGCACTGACTGCTCTTCCAGAGGTCCTGAGTTCAATTCCCAGCAACCACATGGTGGCTCACAACCATCTGTAATGGGATGCGATGCCCTCTTCTAAAGGAAGCTATAGTGTACTCTTATATATAAAATAAATAATTCTTTAAAAAAAAAAAAAAAGTTACATGGCAAGATCACATCTCAAAAGTAAATAGAGCCCAAATGGCATTTAATTGTATCTGTGAACTACAAGAAGAAATTAATTTTTCAGAGAAAAGTAAAAACGGAATGAAACTCAGGTGATTTTCATAGTTGGTGACAACTTAAACAATGACATTCTCTTAATCTGTGGAAAGTAGCAGCCCCAAAACAAACATACTCACACTGCACCAAAACCTTTTGCTGGCCTAGTTCCACCAAAGCCATTAACATGATCAGAGCCCAAATACAGGTGACCTGATTCACAGAAAAAGCACTCGTAGAAAGTGTTGAACCGGGATCACCTACGCAAATGCTCTTATAGTCAGGAAGAGAATTAGCAGCCATAACTTGGCACCCTTTGCCTTTATACAAAGCAGTGATGTGCCTTGCAAGACTAGATACTTTTCAGGTTTAGTGCAGAAGAAAATAGATTTAGTGATGTCACTTTTTTTTTTCCAGACATGGTTTCTTTGTGTAGCTTTGGCTGTCCTGGAACTTGCTCTGTAGACCAGGCTGGCCTCAAATTCACTGAGAGCCTTTTTCACCCAGCACTGACTAACCTAACCCAAGCTCTTGGGAGACATGAGACACCAGACACCAGCCTCCGACCACTCACTGACAAGCCTAGGTAAAGAGGCACATGGCATAAGAAAAATTAACCCCACTGCAAATGCCTTAAAACAAGTGCCATGTTTTAAGACCACAAAACTCTGTGCATCTCCGTATTACTGACTAGTCACTCAGGTGGGGATGGGACAATAAATAAGCCTAGACCCGAGGCTTTCGAGAACTGGAAAAGTGGAAACTTAATTTCTGAGCAATGAAATGATAAACAAATGCACAGCTCCTGGTGTAAGCCATAGTCAGTTTCAACCTGTCACACAACCTTACAGGCTATGACTTATTGTTCCATTGCTTCCTTCAGCAATAGTTAGGATCCTTTGGAAGCACACGAGGCAGGTTCCTATCTCTGGTCCACATTTACCTGGGTAACCGGCATCCCTAATAACTACGGGGGAGCCATCACATCTTGCAGATGTTTTCGATGCCTTTGTGTCTGTCAGTGCTTGGACCCCACCCTTTTTCTGCTCCCTCACAGGGAACAAACTACATTTCCCAACCTCCCTGGTCAAAAGGATTCTGCATAATTTCCCTCAATGAGAGATTCTAGCAAGGATTAAAAGAAAGAGGGAAAAGTCAGAGTCCTGTTATTTAGCCTGGGTCCAGCTGCCACCAATTCCTTCTGCCACGCTCTGGGTCACACCACATGGCTCCAGACACTTTCTAATTTCCTTAGCCACGTAATAGCTCCTGGATACCACGAACGCCTGGGATCTCAGCAGCCACTTAGCTGAACCCAATTCCCTGACTACAGGTTTGTTTCCTAGCTGGTCCTTGACTGAGAAGACCCTCTAATAGGTACATCAAACATATTTTTAAAACTAGTTTTTAGAAAATAATTTTTTAAAAGAATTATTTATTTTATGTATATGAGTGCACTGTAGCTGTCTTCAGGCACACCAGAAGAGGGCATCGGATCCCATTACAGATGGTTGTGAGCCACCAAGTGGTTGCTGGGAATTGAACTTAGGGCCTCTGGTAGAGCAGTCAGTGTTCTTAACCGCTGAACCATCTCTCCAGCCCCCAGAAAAATAATTTTCTTTAATCCAAATGTCCTGTAAAATTTTTCTTCTAGTAAAGAACATAATATGTACCGATGAAAAAATTCACACACTCATTCATTTAATGATATACTTAGTCTGACCTTACCAAACCCTATCACTGCTTGGAAGGTAAGTGAACAGAATCCCAAGTCCTTCTCCTTGTGGGCTTACATCCTAGTGGACACTTCAAGTGTGGCAAATCACAATCTAAGAAGTTAACTGGGGACTGGGGATATAGTGCAGTTACTAACTTCTTGCCTAACATGAACGAAGCTTTGAGTTCGACTCCTAGCATCACATGACCCAGGTGTGGTGGCTGCCTGCCTATAATCCTAGCACTGAGGAAGTGGAGATAAGATCAGAAGTTAAAGGTCACCCTGGGAAACACCAGACACCCTGGGAAACACCAGACTCTGTGAAAAGAAAGAAAAAAGGAAGGAAGGAAAAGAAAAAGAAGTGACCAGAGCTGGGTGTGGGTCTAGGGGCACAGGGCTGTAATCCCAGTAATTTAAGAGACTGAGACAGGAAGTTCAAAAGTTCAAACCAAGCCTGGCAGTGATGGTGCACGCCTTTAATCCCAGCACTTGGGAGGCCAAGGCAGGCGGATTTCTGAGTTTGAGGCCAGTCTGGTCTACAGAGTGAGTTCCAGGACAGCCAGGGCTACACAGAGAAGCCCTGTCTCAGAAAAAAAGAAAGAAAGAAAAAAATTTAAAAAAAAAAAAAAAAAGTTCAAACTAACCTGGGCAACTTGGAGAGACTCTGTCTCAAAAAGTTTAAAAAGGGGGCTGGGTATAGTGACACACTCTTGTATCCCAGCACTCAAGAAACAGAGCAGAAGAATCTTCACAAGTCTGAGGCTTGGTCTCTTATACAGTGAATTCCAAACTAACCAGAACTACATTGAAAATCCCTACCTACAAAATGGGAGGTTGGGGTGGCTGAGCATATAGCTTAGTGGTAGGGTGTTTGCCTGGCGTGTGAGAAGCCAGACCTCTCGCACCCTAAAAATAATTAGTTGGCCAGTATAGGATCACTGCCTTCAGCAGAGGAACGTGGTAAATGAGTGAGTTTTAAAGTGTTCTGCTCCAGGAGCAGTACAGAACTTCCTCGAAGCTCTACTACCCTACTTAAACTGGCTCCTTGCTCAAACAGGAAACCCCACATGCTTTGAATGTCCAGTGTGTGAGTGTAACAGACTCTTGCTGCGCATCTTTTTAATGGGGATATAACTGAAGGAAGAATCTAACTGCTCAATATATCACTAACCCTTTCTCCACAGCACCAACACAGAGTCCCCAAACACAGATACAATGTATGCAATGAACACTGTGTCACAGCCACCAATTGCAGATTATTTTCAGGTTGGAATTCGCAGGCAGAAGAACAGAAACAGACAATGACTCATGTGATGAACAGTTATATAGACAACTGTACCCAAGAAAGCTGCCACCTACATCCCATAATGACATCAGATGACAAAGGCAGAAAGGGGGTAGTTTTCTAATTTATCTGGAAATGAGACTTGCTACCTTACACAATCAAGAAGACATGGCAAATATTCGACACATGGCCTGCTTGAGCATAAGAGCATAATCAGCTTCATAAACCACAGCACTGGCTGTGACAGCACTCGCCTGCTCGCCTTTCATTAGACTCTTCTAAGAGAAATTCGTGTAGCCATGAACATATACTGCCATACAGATGATGCAGGCTCAATGCTTAAGCCTCTTTTACTATTTGGCAACAACCGAGCATTTCATGCCTGTGAGACCTAAAATCCCACTAGAGAAGCCGATGGACCTACAATGCTAGATGTGTACAAAAGGGTCTAAAGCATAATGCATATTCATAATCTCAAAGCCATAAAAAGTCACCTGGAGAAGTGGGATTTTATTGGCTCCTGACTAGCTACCAAATTCTAACACAATATGTAGTCAAATCACCCTAAATACACACACACACACACACACATGCACACTCTGCAGATCTCTGTACATATCTGCCTCCCCTTTCTACAGTGCAGCTCCCTAAAGTTCACCTGGCAACACCCTGTGTACCCTTTCAGACACAGTTTAATTACCTCTTTAAAGCTGTGACTTCCTGAAGAAGCCGTTGTTGCTGTCTTCAGTGCTTTTGCTGTTCATGGACATAATGCCATGGTCATCTGATTTATACATTAGATAGAAAACCTTTGAGATCAAAGACCTCATCTTTGAATCCTATCATATGTTCCTTGCACAGTATCTGGCACAGAGTGATTAAAACTTTTGTTTTGTTTTATTGGTTTTCTTGTTGTTTATTTTGGTGTCGTAAGACAGAGCTTCATGTAGTCTAGGCTGGCTCAGGATGATCTCGAGTTCCTGATCATCCCACTCTAGGATACATTACCGAATATGTACGTGTGTACACACACACACACACACACACACACACACACACACACAGCACTGACTCTCCAGTCTACAGTGAGCTCTTCCTGAAGGAACTATGCCCTCGGTCCCTCTCTGCCACAGGTGCAATTTACAAAGAAAGCAGAATAAACAAGGCAGTGTCTCCCAGGGAACAGCCTTCATATTGATACTATGAGATGAGTTAGTGGTAGCTCTGATAAATCACTTTCAGTAAAACTTGTCAATATAACCATGACTGTCAATTGTAAAAGCTCAGAAAGATATTTGACCTCAGGTAGAGGAGAAGATAACAGCAAGAAAGCTGGAAATGGGAAGCAGAAATTCTGTCTGTATCTGGTGGATTTTAACCTCAAGAAGGTTAAAAAAAAAAATGTGTCTGCATTATCATATGCCACAGACATGTAGCTAAAATAACATAAAACTGACAGGAAAGTTTAATGTTCAAAGGAACGATATTAAGAAACAACGGTATAGCCCCTGATATAAAGCAAGTAAAAGGTAAGTTAAAGATTAATGTTCAAAAGTTAACACTGGGCTGGTGAGACAACTCAGCAGGTAAAGTTCCTTCCTGCCAAATCCGCCCTTCTGAGTTCAGTCCCAGGATCCACAGCAGAAAGAGAACTGATTCCTACAAGGTGTCCTTTGACCTTCATTCACACATGTGCTGTAGCATGCGCAGGTGAACAAGAGCGTGCGCGTGTGCGCGCGCACACACGCATACGCATATTTAAATGTATTACATTTTTAATTTTAAGAGGTTAAAAATTAGAGCTATTAGAAAACCTCCACACAAAGAAATCCCCTAGGCTAATCTTTCATACATGTTTGAAGAAGCAGGAAACATCCAGACTATCCTCAAGGGTCCTGTAAAGCATATTTGCAAACATGCCAGAACTCCCATATATAGGAAATGGTTTTGGCTTAAGAATCAGGGGATTACTGTGAGTCATTCTAACCGTGGCTTCCAGGAAGCAGAGTATTAAAGGATATAAAGTAAAAAATGCAACGAATTTATAAAGATAAATAAAATAAAGAATGGTAGCACTTGGAGGCAGAGGCAGGCGGATTTCTGAGTTCGAGGCCAGCCTGGTCTACAGAGTGAGTTCCAGGACAGCCAGGGCTACACAGAGAAACCGGGTCTCGAAAAACCAAAAAGAAAGAAAAGAAAAAAGAAGAAGAAAATTCTAAGGGACCAAAAGCATTGGATAATGTGCTATTTGCACAAAGTTCTAAAAACCTATACATTTAATGTCATTGTTTAATATCCACGTGCACAAAATAAAGAAAATGATGATGCTAGTCTCTGCATGCATCACCTCTCAAAAATCAAGGGAGGGGGGGCTAAGGAGAAGGCGCAGAAAGGAAAGCCCACACCCTGCAAGTGTGAGGGCTGGGGTTCAGATCCCCGTAACTCACCTACAGGCCAGGGAGGTGTGGCAACCTGCCTAAAATCCCAGTGGGCAGGAGGCAGAAGGCAGACACAGGATCATCAGGGCAAGGTGGCTAGGTCAGCCAGAATCCGTGACAGATTTGTCTCAAGAAAAACTGGAGCTTGATTGAGGAAGACACCCAATGTCAACATCAGGCCTCTACACGAAGTGCATGTGCATGTGTACATATGTGAGACGTGAACGTCCTTACACACATATATTTAAAATGAAAGTCAGGTAGGGCAAAGTACTTGGGAGGAAGAGACAGGAGGATCACAGCAAGTTTGCATCTAGTCTGATCTACATAGCAAGTTCCAGTCCAGCCAAAGCTATATAAACCTGTCTCAAATACACAGGTAAGAAATCGGGTACAAGGGTGCATGCCTGCAGTGCAAGGTTTGGGGAGGCAGAGCAGGAGGAACTCAAGGAGGAAGATCAGGAGTTCATTTAATCAGCTACAGGTCAAGGCTAGACTGTTTCAAACACAGTTCAAGGACAGGTAAGAAATGGCCAACAGAGGTTTTACCCAGGAAGAGAACAAAGGTGGCTATAGGTCACCTTAGGACAATGACTTTTCATTCTGTTGTCTTTTAGATTTTTTTGAATTTCAGACCACATGAAATCTACTTAAGTAAAAATATATAGAAAAGATGAAACAGAGGCAGTGGTTAGGTAATTAGAGGGGAGACATTTCACAGACAAGATGTAAGGGAGAGGGACAGGAAAAACTAACAAGGCAGAATCGTATGAGGCGCTTCAGTCTCCATAATCCTGTCACAGGTCTCCCATGTCCGCTCTCTGCTCATTAAACTGCTATTTCTTACAAACCTTGACACTGTAATGTCTCAGTGGTGGACAGGAGCATGCAGGTCAGGACAGTCTCTGAATGAGTTAATCCCAACACATTCATAAACATCTGGAGCTGGAGACCTAAAGGCCCAGCCTTGGGCCACTGTGACCCCAAGTACAACAGAAGTATGATGGGGCAAGGTCTCCAGCAGTAAGTTACCAGAGACATACATGGATCTTACACTAGTTTTTTCTCTATCATGTATCGACACTGGCACATCCTCTGCCTTTACCATTACTGAAGTCAGTCCATTTAGGTATTAACTTGGGAGTTGTCATGACAAGGAATAAGCCACAGCATGTGGGAAAGGAAACTTTTTGAGGCAGGGTCTCACATAGCCCAGACCGGCCTCAAACTTGCTATAACTGAGCTTCTTATCTTCCTTCTTGCCTCCAACTCCTGAGTGCTGGGATTACAGGTGTAGCCACCTCAGATGGTTTAAACTGTGACTTTTTTGGTTTGTTTTTGTTTTGTTTTTTTTTGACACAGGATTTCTCTATGCAACAGCCCTGGCTGTCCTGGACCTAACTCACTTTGTAGACCAGGCTGGCCTCTAACTCACAGAGATCCACCTGCCTTCCCCCTCTCAAGTGTTGGGATTAAAGACGCGTGCGCCACAACCACTAAGCATCAGCATTTTTTTTTTTTTTTTTTTTTAAAAACAAAGCAGTGTCAAAGCAGTCCAGGACATTTGGAAACCTGGTTCAACAGAACTTCTACTGGATAAAGAGAGAAGGGTGCCTGCTTAGTCTCTATCCCAATGTTTAAATGACATTATTTTAAGGATCAACTAACAGGTATCACTCCTAACCATGATGTTAGAAGGTAGAGTCAGGGGACTAGAAAAGTTACTCTGTGGTTCAGAGTTCATCGTGTTCTTTAAAAGGTCTGAGAGGTCCAGTTCCCAGCATCCACCTCGGGTGAATCCCAACCACCTGTAAGTCCAGTTCCAAGGGACCCGACACCCTCTCCTGGCATCCATGAACACTGCACTCACATATGCATATGATTGAAAATCAAACTAAAATTTTTACAAAACATAATTTTTCCTGAAAATAAATAGAAACGTCAGGGTGACAAGATAGCTCAGTGGGTAAGGAAAGGTGCTTGCCAGCAAGCCTGACCACTTGAGTTCACTCCCCACATGGTGGAAGTTATTCTGTTACACACACACACACACACACACATTAATTAATTAATTAATTAAAACATAATATTAAAATTTTAAAAGAGAAGTCATTGCCAAAGAGCTATTTTGGAACATTACAAAAGTATGCACTTATAGGTCTGTAGACCAGGCTACATCAATACAGTAAACACTAATAGATGAACACTCTCCAGACCTTGTCTGGTGAGCTCTCGGTTTTCTGAAAAGGACAAGAGGAAAACAGAAAAAGTAAACTCAAACCCAAGTCTTATTAAGTGAACAGTCTTTTAATTCTTCTGCCAGCTGTTGGTCCTTTTTATCAGGGCTGAGCAGGACAAGGTCTATGGATGCAAATGTCTCTCTTTCCCACCCTGAGAAATTACAAAATCTAAAAGTGGAAAAGAGGAACAAAACCAAGGAGGGGTTAACCGGCAGACTGGGCAGGGCATCTGCAGCTAGATAAACAAGTCTTAGCAACAGCCGGTTAAACAGAACTGAAAAATAACGGGCATCTCTTTTTTAATAGTGGCAAACATGTTGAGAAGAATTTCCAACTTCAGAACATTCAGGATCCAAGGTTTCAACATCAGTGACAGACAGCTACTAGGCTTTGTTGTTGTTTGTTACATCTTATTTATTAACATTGTGGGGACTGGACATGTATGGACTACAGCATCCATGTGGAGGTCAGGGGACAATTTGTGGGAGCTGGTTCTCTCCTCTTATCATGTGAGTCCTAGGGATCAAACTCAGGTTGTCAGTCTTAGTGGCAAGCACCTTTATCCACTGAGCCCTATCACAGGCCCCAGTTACTAGTCCTCATCAGGAATTAACTAAGTTCTGCGTCTGATTATACCCACTAAGGCTATTAATAAAGGGCAACGGGGAATTTGGAGGAAGACCTGGTGAACTAACCTCTTTCTTCCACATGGTCTATTTTATGGGAATGAGTGCGCATGAGAACAACATGAGTACAGGGGACAGGGTGGTTCTAAAAGAATCGCCAAAATGGCATCCGGGTCTCCAAACGCGGCAATGTTCACTCAGAGGATGCCTCACTGAGGTCATTAGAGAATGTGAGCAAAACAAAGATGCTCCTACATTGTAAACGAAACCATCCAATGGATCTAACAAGAATCAATCTACAAGAAATTTAAACTCCTCGACATAAACTGGACTCCTGTTAACACAAAACTTCAGGAGAGACGTCTGGGGACCTACTTTCCTAGCAGTTCGTTGCGTTTGCCTACTGATAGAGGTCACTAAAATTTATCACCAGGATTCTAAATCAATGCATCACGGTTCTTGCGTCCTTCTTACATAACCTTACTCCAAAATAAACCAGAATCACAGGAAGCATGGGTTAAGTATCTACTGCTTTTCTCAACATTAATACACACACATCTGAACGTTTTATACTACTTTATACCCATATGCTACATGGCAAATTTAGGAAATGAACTAAAGTGAATACCCCCTCCCAATTATAGCTGCTCATATCTACAAAGCCGGGTACAGATATTTCACTAGTAAATTTTTCTACCATATTGACCTTTAACTGTAACACAGCATGAACCTTTACAGGCACAGAAAGCAAAGGCTAAGTGGTTGTGGCCAATTTACAATGACACTTCCTATTTCACCTCTAGACGGGTAATTACCAAGGCAATAATTAATTGGGGGGATTCCTTGCTTCCTTTTCTCCCTGCTTGAATGGGTCCTTCACTGCAGCCCAGGTCTGCTAGTTTCTGCCACCACACACACGCATGAGGCCTCCACAGCCCAGACTAGACTATCTAGAAATCCGCACTGTGTCACTGCATAAGGCAGCTTCTCAGTGCACACGACCAGGGTGAAGAAAGCCACCTAAGCACTGTCAGAGCTCAACAAGGCGGTAAAAATGACAGGAGTTGCGAACGAAATAGCAGACAGAAGGAATGCCACCTTTAAATACCATTTCGACAGTTTTTCCTCTTCGTCATCTCACCTTCCTCCTCGCCACCCCCACCCCCACCCCCATCCCACTGCAGAGCTTTCACAGCTCTGCCAAGTGAAAGGCTGCCAGCTCTGGATGACGGCGAGCCCAGAAGCCATTCAGAGTCTGCAACACAGACATTCTCACCTGAACACACCCGGCAACCCCACCCCCACTATACCATCCCCACCTCGCTGACGCTAACACACACACACACACTCGCCCACACCAAACCCCGAGCCCGAGGAAACCCAGCAGGTTCCTGAGCAAGGGTGGCTTGCGTTGTCATAGGAAGAGGACTCGCCCCTGAGCTCCAGAATCCCCTCCCCACTCAGGCCATCGCCACGCCGCCGCCCCCCCGCTGCCCCCCCCCCCCCCCCGGCGCCCCGGACGCGTTACCTTTGGACTGGCAGTCAGCACAGAACTTGTTATCTTCCTCCAGCAGCAGGTTGGCCAGGACCGCCTGGTACCGATCCACGTCCTTCACCGACTTGCCTGTCATGGCCAGGGTGCCGGCGGGGGCAGAGGGCGACGCGCCCCCTGCGCCCCCAAGAACCCCTGCCTCGGTCTGGGGCTGAGGCCTCGGGGTCCCCGCCCAGGCGGTCCTCCCGCCCGGCCCCGAGCAGCCCCGGGGTCAGAGTCGTCTGCCCCCCGCCCTGCAGCCCCTTAGCGCGGCGCCCCCTGGCGGGCTTCGGGCAAGGCAGGGACCCGCGGAGGCTGCGGGACCCCAGAAGCGGCTTAAGCGGAGGGAGCTCTCGACCTCAGGCGTGCAGGACGCACACTTGATCCCCGGTGCTGATGGTCTGCCCGCCGCGCTTCCCGCCTCGGTTTCCCTGGCAGCTGCGACCAGCTCTGCCGCCACCTCCACCTCCTACTTCCGGCAGCTTTTCCTCTCCTCCTCCACCCAGCCCAACCCGCGCATGCGCCCCGCCCACCGCGCCGCACTGGGCTCTTTCTTTGGCTCCGCCTCCTAGGAACCAATCCGGGAAGAGCCGGGGGCGGGGCTTCGGTGGAAGCCTCGGGAGGGAAGACACGCCCCCTGCATGTCCTTGGAAAAGAATGAATGAAGCCTGGTGGAAAGGGAGGAGGGTGAAGAGAATAAAGTGAAGGGAACGACCAACATTTACTGAGCTCATACTGTGTGCCAGGTACTGTGCTAAGCGCTTTCTCAATTATCACAGTATGCTCTTCCCAGCAACCTTTATGAGATGTGTATTTATTATCTTTATATAATACAAGGGTTGTGGATATCCCAGACTCCTTCAGGTTAGTCTTTCCTTCAAGAGACAAAAGGACTCATCCTCTGACCCAAGTTAAAGAGACATTATACCCTCCCTCATGATCACTTCTAACTGGGAATGCCTCCTGTTGCTGATATACGTTGGCCTTCTCTGTGACTACTGGTTTTTTGTTTTGTTTGGGTTTTTTGAGCATTGTTCTGACTAGTGTCTAGGCAGAAATTTTCTTTCCTTTTAAAAAAAAGATATTTTGGACAGGTTCTTTCTAAGTAGCCCTCGGTGGCCTAGAACTTTATATTGCAGATCAGGATAGCCTGGAACTCATAGAGATCTGCCCCCAAAGTGCTGGGATTAAAGGTATGTATGTGCCACCATACCTGGCCTTTACTTACGTGTGGTGTGTGTGTGTGTGTGTGTGCGCGCGTGTGTGTGCTCTCTCGCTTGTGTGTGATGTGTGTAGATGCCCAAGGAGACCAGAAGAGGGCACTGCATCCCCTGAAGGTAGGGTTACATGTTAAGAGCTGATGGATGAGCTGATTGACCAACGTGAGTGTTCGGGAAGGAACCAGGGTCCTATGAGAGATTACCAAACTTTCTCACCTGCTGAGACATCTCTCAAGTTGTGTGTGGGAGAGCCAGTTTTAGGGTAACATGGAGTTAGCAACTACTTAAGAATGGTTATTAGCTATGATTTTCCAAACAAAATACTGTTACAAATAGTGTCTGGTAGCTGTCTTGAACCCGCTGCCATCTTGCTTGTGTACACTATTTGAAGAAAAGAAAAAAAATCATCCCTTCACTCATCAAAGTCTTACAAGAAACTGATAGAAAACAGGATGTGCTAAAGGAGAGGAGAGCACTACTTCCTGATTTGTGCTCTTAGGGGATTCTTCTGAAGGCTAGAGCAGGGAGGCCAGCAAGACAAAGTGTTTGTTACCTCCAAGACAGCACTCTGTCCATCTCTACTTTCTCCCAAGACCAGGCTCCCCTCAAAATGTTTATATGATCAAAGGGAAATTAAAATATTTGTTACATTATTAATCAGAATAATTTATTCCTTTGTCCAAAACCTTTTCATTCTAGTGAAGTCTCAAAGAATTTACTTTCATAAATGTCCAAGTTCATAAAGTGTTTTCCTAAGATAGAACCATCAGACTAGATATTATCTTGGTCGTTTTTAAATATTTATTTTATTTTATTGAGACAGAGTCTCATTATGTAGCCCTGGTTGGCCTGAACTCACTATGTAGACCAGGTTGGCCTTGACCTCACAAAGTTCTGCCTGCGTCTGCCTCCTGAGTGCTAGGATTAGAGGCATTGCAACATGCTGTCCTTAAGATTTAGTTTTAATTTTTAACTATGTGTATGTGTGTCTATATGTGGATCTGCAGATACAAGTCCAGAAGAGGATGGCCAATTTTCTGGAGCTGGAGTCAGTCATGGGCGGCTTTGCTCCACCTGACTACTCTTGTATGACAGTCTCACTGAACCATGTTCACCTGTTGAAACAGCCTTCTCATTTTCTTCCACTTGGTGTGCGACTGCACAGTAGGGAGACAAGGCACACATACCATAAGGTCAGGTCACCTGGGTTGAGATCTAAAGTTTGAATTCTGTTTGTGTGACTTTGGCAGGTTGCTTACCATCTTGCCTTGGTATTTTGTCTGTGAAGTAGGAATGATGAGGGTGTTAGCTGCCTGTTTCGTGGGATTGCTGCAAAGCTTCACTGGCCTAATGCCTGTAATGCATTCAGAACAGCTCTCAGAACAGCTCTCAGCACATAATGGGAGGCAGACGAGCAACACCTGTTGCTAAACATGCCTGGCTTTTGACCTTATCAGTCCATGATAGGGTTTATTTCCTGATCTGTTTTTAGTCAGACATAGTCAATGGGCCAAGCAGAAACATGTCGCTTTATGTCTGAAGCCTTTATTTGCTCTTTTGACTGGAACACACTATCCACAAAAGACAGAGAATCAAGACAGACTGAAGCACCAACTATAGAAAACATGCCCTTGCCTCTGAACCCTGCAATGACAGCTCTGGAGATTCTAGGTTAGGTTTCTTAATCAAAGCCTAAATTTATTTCAGATAAGCAAGAGCTCTCCATTAATTGGAAAAAGATAAGTAATGAATAACAAAACGTAATGAATAGCAGAAAAAAGTCTTGCTTTAAGTTACTGAGTTGTTTTCTCACCAAATTGTAACTTACCTGATCATAAAAGGACTCATCAAAGCCAGATATGGTGGCACATAGGTGATCCCAGCACTTGGTAGGTGGAGGCAGGTAGCTCAGGAGTTTAAGGCTAGCCTCAGCTACATAGTGGATATTAGGCTATCCTGGGTTACAGGAGATCCTGTTTTAAAGCAAAGAAACAGAAAAAAAAAGAGAGCAATAAAAGAAAAAAATTGGTAATACTTGAGGCATATTTATTTATTTGTTCCCTTTCTTGTTTATTTTTGTAGCAGAGTACCTTGCACCACCTGGCTCAGAAATGAGTTTTCTCTGAAGCTGCCATGCTAGAGTAAGCTCTGCAGCAAAATGCCCAGAACATGACTCCAACAGTGCTGTGGGGAATATGTTTGGACTACTGCCACATGGAGCTTTTCATTCCAGCATCTTCTAGCTAAGAGATAAAATCTCTTGAGTCATACATTGAACTAAAATAGTTTCCAACCCACTGGTTAGTCAGGGTACCAATTTAGGGTAATATCAATTAAACGGCTTTGTCATTAAGCGAGCTGGACTAATTTTCTATTTTCCTGTCATCTCTTCGTTAACCGTCACAGTAACTGAACTATGGATCTCCACTGGACTCAGAGCCTATTCAGCTAACTCCAGCCAACTCTCACTTTTTTTAGATGTGACAATGTGCTGTGACTTCACTGTCAGCCTTGAGAACTTGGCTGTACAGAAGCAGCCAGCTGTGAGCCAACCTTGCTTGCCTGACCCTTCTCTTCTGCTAGACTTTCCATATGTCCATTTCCACAGCCTGACTCTCAGAAGCACCTCTGCTTGTCACTGCTGAAGGTGCCCACTAGGACAGAGTGGGTGTTTTCCTTAGTAGCACTATGTCCTGATGGTTACACTACTTGGGATCCAGAAGATCAGCAGTCATTGTTTCCCTCCAGAGAGAATAGCTTCTCCTCATCTGTTTACACACTGTACTCTGGACTCCAAATCATCCCTGTTTGTGGGCAGTCTCACAAAGTCTTTCCTGTGAGCCTGTTGGCTGGCCTTTAACCCTTTCCCGTCAATGAGGAAACCTAGTCCCAATGCCAGGATTTCTTGGTATGCAAATCTGCTATTCTTCTTAGGACAACCTGTGCCCCAGCTCTATCAAGTCTCTTTCTCTGTCTTCCTTTCTCTGCCCTACTGTCGCTAAACTTCCATAACTAATCAGTGATATGGGTCCTGGGAGAGGAGGCTGGGCCAGCTGTGTGTCTATAGCTCAGCAGCTCACTGCTACCACCCATGCCAGGGTGATTGTGCTAGCATCATCTTCAGCCACATGCAAGGACAGACAGCATCCAAGAGCTGTATCAATAGTTCCTGCATTATCAGGGCCTTACAAGGGATTGGGTAAGCACACCTGACCAAGGCCTCCTGGGAGAGACTCTGGTATAGTGAAAGGAAATCACCACACCACAGCGTATCAACGTAAAAAGCAAAACACTGGGAGAAAGGTAAGATCAGAAGTTCCCAGTAAAGAAAAGCCAGTCACATGTAGAAGGACCAGGAAGGAGAATGACACAGAGTTCTCAACAACAGCAGAGGAAGCCAGGAGACCATGGAATGGTGCCTTCAAAATTCTGAGAGAAAGAGTTGCCAATCTAGAATTCCAAGCTAGCCACCCCGCTATTCTAGAAGCACTGTGGAACAAGGGAGGTTTTTCCTTTCTTTCCTTCTTTCTTTTCTTGTTTTTCTATTCTTGCTTTCAAAGTTGTAGCTCCCCCTGTGGCTGTGTTCTACCACCCCACACACTCTATCTGCCCTTCATCCCACCCTGGGCTCCAGAATCACTCCCATGGAGAGCATCAGCCAACCAGATTCCCTCGAAGGCAAGCTTCTGGTTGTGCTCAGCCATTAGCCAACAATAGGCACAGGCAGGAAACCAAGAGATGCTGAGTTACTTGGTTTCTCTGCTTTTTTCCCCCTGCTGTCAGAGACACTTCCTTCCTGCACTGACAACAGCATTCCTTCTAGGACCTTCTCTCACCACAGCTCTTAACTGAGATCTTCCAGAACCCTCCCTGTTGCCCCAGAGTTTGAGGACAACAGCTTTCTGCTGATGCTGGCCTCAAGATAACAGCACGGCAGGGCTCTTCTTAGAATTCTCTTCAGCTGCCTCTTTCACCTTGGCCAAGAGCTTCTACCCAAGCCACCTCCTGGGCCTACACTGTCCAAAGAGAACAGTCAATGCAGAGAGATGAACCAATTATGGAAACAGAGGTAAAGTCTCTTCCCGATTACATAATGGTCGAGCCCAGTGTGAAGGTCATGAAGAATGGACCGGCAGGACAGATGCTTTGGCATGGACAGAGCCAAGAGAGTGAAGCTGACAGATTAGCTAACATGTTGGAATTTATTAAGAGGAACTCTGACCTTGCTGGATGTTGATAGTGTACCCCTCTAATTTCAGTCCTCCAGAGGTGGAGGAAGGATGAACCCAAGGCTTTATGTTACACAGTGAGCCTAGTGAATTTGAGGCCAGCCTGGGCTACATAGCAAAACCCTAGCTGAAGGGGCAGGGGAGGAAACTCTCCCCCCCCCCCAAAGGATTAAGAAATGAATTATTCATAGATTCCTAGACAATTCAAACATTTCAGCACAGAATGACCATTTGGCTCCAAAGAAAAGAAAGGCTTAGCTAGTGAGGAAGATCTAATTGGTAAATCCAGTGGTCAACATGATATTATAGGCAGTAAATAATAGCAAGGTATTGTTACACAACTCTATCAGGGGATCATGAGAGAGGGACTCTAGGAACAGAACAAAGAAGTGTTCAAACACAAGAAATAAACAAAGGTGGAGGGCAAATCAGGGTGATTTAGCATGCTGTTTAGTCAAACCCCTCAATTACTAAAGAAAGCAACTTAAGAGTTGAAAATAGTTACTTCAAAGAAAGGGGTGGAGTCGGGGCGGGGTCAAGTGCTCAGGGGTGGGGGCAGGCAGTTCTGGCTGGCTGACATTAGAAACCCTGTTCATTGAGTCTTGAGGTTTAAGGTTTTTTCTTTAAAATTTTTATGTGTGGGAGTGCTTTGTCTGCCTGTATGTATGTGCACCATATGTGTGCCTGATGCCCTCAGAAGCCAGGAAAGAACATTGGGTCCCTTGGAACTGGAGTTACAGATGGTTGTGAACCACCCACCATGTGTGTGCTGGGAATTATACCACAATCCTCTGAAAGAGAAGCCAGTGCTCTTAAATGCTCAGGCATCATTCCAGTCCCCTTGAACTGTTTTTAAGACGATTTGAAAATGAGATCAAAAGACAATTTGAGAGTCAGCTCTTTCCTTCCCCACTAGGTGGATCTCAGGGATTGAACTCAGGTGGCCAGGCTTAGAGGCAGATACTTCTACTCACTGAGCCTTCTCACGAGTCCTCTTGAACGTTTTATTTCATTTTGGGTTTGGGTTTTATTTGTTGTTTGTTTGTTTGTTTGTTTGTTTTGAAACAGGGTCTCAGGTAGCCCAGGCTGGCCTTGAATTTACTAGCTGAGTATGACCTTCAACTCCTGTTCCTTGTCTCCCAAACACTGGTATGACAGATATGAGCCAGGCTTAATTAGGCAGTGCTGGGCACCAAACCCAGTGCTTTGTCCACACCATGCAAAACTATACCAGTTGAGCTACAAGTTCAGAAACCTTCTAAATGAAAGTGATAAGAAATCCAGCTGGGCTTAAACAAATCATAGTTTATTCTCACTGAACAGGAAATTCAGAAGCAGAGCAGTGGTTCACACTGGCACAGCTCCTTGACAAGGCCATCAGCATCAGGGTGGTGTCATGCTACGTTTGCCTTGTTCATGTTCAGAGATCCTCATTTCACCAGATAAGCAGCATCAGCATCACCTGGAAACTTGTCAGCAATAGGAGTCCTCTCTCCAGATCCAGAGAGAGTCAGCGTCAAAGTCAGAGTCAGAGTCAGAGACAGAGAGAGAGACAGAGACAGAGACAGAGAGAGAGTCAGAGTCAGAGTCAGAGTCAGAGTCAGAGTCAGAGTCAGAGACAGAGACAGAGTCAGAGTCAGAGACAGAGACAGAGACAGAGTCAGAGTCAGAGACAGAGACAGAGTCAGAGTCAGAGTCAGAGACACAGAGAGAGAGAGAGACCATTAAAAAAAATGAAAGCTCAACTGGGCCATCCCCATGGCTCAACAGGTAGAGCACTTGCTGCCACATGTGATGAGCCAAGTTTGATCCTCAGGACCCACATGGTGGAAGGAGAGAATTGACTCCTGAAAGTTGTCCTCTGACCTCCACATGCACTTTGTGGCACCCATGTTTCTCCTACGAAAACTGCAAATACACACAGAGATAGATAGATAGATAGATAGATAGATAGATAGATAGATAGAGGTTTAAAAAGAAAAAGGAAGGTTCTTCACCTGATTAACTCTGTTCACCAGTGATGATGTTCGGCTGTTGCCCATTTATCCTTGAGCTCAGCCCTTTCTTTAGGTGCCATATTCCTGAAATATTCAGCTGAGTGGACCCAATAGACCTGCAATGAACTTCCTTAGGCCAGAAATCAAGTTGGCAACTTCCCTTGACTCCTTGGTTGGGCAACTTGCCCAAACAAATTTCACAACTGGTTTCAGAACAGGAAGTGGTCCAGATTTGCAAATCACCATGCATACCAACTGCACAGTCCTTCAGTGGCTTTGTTTCTTCCTAGGAAACAGATGTGTCATCGATTGGCACCAATGCTGTTCTTTTGTTTGCAAAGTTTGAGAGAATGCATCCTCTCAGGCCTCTTCTGACCTGGCTGTAGGCTCATAACTGTCATGGAGTAGGGACCTCAGGTTTACACACTGACCTCTATTAAAGGAGATTAACCTTTATTAATCTCCAAAAAGCTACAGTGTGTCATATTTGATTTCTTTGACCCAAGTGTTGACTCACTGGTTGGTGATACTGGTAACCCCTACTGAAGGCCTTCTCTAGAAAACGTGTGGCTTCCTGTTTGTTTGTTTTTGACAAAGTGTCTAACCCAGAATGGTCTCAAATTCCCCATACAGAGGTGGTGACCTTGAACTTCAGATCCTCCAGTCTCTACCACCTCCTGAGTGCTGAGATTACAGGTGTGTAGCACCAGGTACATCTGGGTCAAATAATGTATTTGAAAGTTCAAATTCGGAGCATTGATAGCTCAGCAGGTGAAGGGGCTGGACACCAAGCCTGACAAACTAAATTCAGTCCTTAGAACTCACATGATGGAGAGAACCAACTTCCACAAGTTGGCCTATGACCTCCACACATACACACATACTGTTTGGCACACACAGACACACACACACTATTACGTACACACTCCTTGTTAAGTGTTTTAGATGCAGGATGTAAAATATCATGTATCTGCTTTATGATACATAGTAGTGATTCTTCTTTATCAAAGCTGAGCATGGTGGTGTGAGCTTGCAGTCCCAGGTATCAAGGGAGGCTGATTCAGGATTGCTCGAGCCCAGGAGCCGGAGAACACATAGCAAGACCACATCTCAAAAAGCAAATCAACAAGCCTGGGACCTGATGGTTGGCACTGATTTTAAATGAAAGCCTGGCCATCAGGAGAATGTTTTAAAGAGAAAGCTGAGGCTATAGGCCAGGGATCTGTTGCTAAGGTCAGAGCATTCTCTGAGAGAAAATGCCTTTGAAACTAAGTGTGTGGCACACACATCCCCTCAGTTACCTCAATAGAAGCCAAAAATAAAAATGGGTTGTCTGCTCTTGAGCCCTGTGTTGGCTTGAGCCTGTTTTCAGTCTGTAGCAGGTACTCAAAGGCTTTTACTCAGACTTTCAATGAATCTATACTTTTACTTAAAAGCAGGCAGGCTCTCTCTAAGTTGCGAACAGTGGCAAATGCCTGTGATCCCAGCACTTGGGAAGCTAAGTCTGAAGGATCACAAGTTCAAGGCTTCCCAGGACTATGTAATATTGGGCTATATAGGGAGATTAGGGAGATTCTCAAAGTCCAAAAGGAAAGGGGGGGAAGGGGAGGTCTAGGGAGAGGAAGGGACCTTCCTTGGGGAAGACCCATAAAGGAATCTAATGGAATGACTACACATGGCTTACATAAGAGACCCACAAGGTTATTGAGGATTTAATACCAGAAAAAGCACTGAAGTATGGACTGGAAGGGAGAGAGTCTGAGATAAAGGAGAATTCACCCCTGCAAATCCCACCAACAGGAAACTACCCAGTTGCTACCTTTTATGAAGAAAGAAGTGTGTGTGGGTGGGGATAGAGGGGTCCACAGGGAAGTGACCATTCCTAGGTCTTGAACTTTATTTTGGAATTGTTTGGAACTGTTCTTTCCATTTCTCTTCCTGCACCGGACGTCTATACCTGATGTCCTATGTCTACCCCACCACTGTATTTTGAGAACTGAGACCTTGTTTCTAGCTTTGTGTGTCCACAGAAAATAATCTATAGTGATGAGTTTCATCCAAAACTTAATACAGATCAATTCAGGGAGACCTTGGAGAGAGGAGACTGTATTTAGCATGAGGGTTATGCCCTATGAATAGTTAGGGACCAGAGAAAGCGTGGAGGTAGGCAGAGCAGTGGCCCCCCAAGCATGTTCATGTCCTTAGTCCTTCATGACTTGTGAATCTGTCATATTAAATGGGGGCGGTAAGGCAAGTCAACAAGATGAGATAAAATTAAAGATTATAGGACAGGAGGTGCTCTCTAGTGCCTGGACGGGCCCATTGTTGTCAGAGGTTCTCCTTCCCAGTGGAAGACAGAAGCAGAAGGAGGTTTTAATATGTCTGAGACAGTGAGAAGACTCAGTGGGTAAAAGTGCTTGCAGCCAAGCCTGATGACCTGAATATTGTCCCCCGTACCCACATGGCAGAAGGAGAGAAGCAATTCCTAAAAACTGTCCGATGACCTCAGCACATGGCCTATGACACAGATGTGTGTGTACACACACACACACTCCAATATTAAAAACAAATTTTTATTTAATTGTATTTTACATGCATTGGTGTGAGAATGTCAGATCCCCTGAAACTGGAGTTACAGACATGAGCTGCCATGTGGGTGCTGGGAATTGAACCCAGATTCTCTGGAAGAGTGGCCAGTGCTCTTAACCATTGAACCATCTCTCCAGCCCAAGATTTTAAAAGATCTTCCTATAGAAGAGTGTCGGAGAGATGTAAGAGGAAGAAGGGCGCCTTGAATGGAGGAATGGAGGAATCTTCTAGAAACTTAGAAAGGATGGGAAATGGATTTATCCTGAAATCTTGAGAAGGAATTATAAGCTGCAGATAGAGATTTAAAATGGACACTGAGAGTCTAACTAAGGAACAGTTGCACTGGTGGTGTGGCTCGGTTAATACAGTGGTATTCTTCGAGCATGCTCGAAGCCCTGAGTTCGTGTGCTGATTCCACGGGAATAGGAGGAAGCAGGAGGGCCAATTGACCAAAGGTCCCACAGAGTGACCAGCCTGAGATTTTATTCCAGGGGGAGGGGGAACATGCAATAATGGAGGCTGAAGAGAATGCTGTAGTAGGGGTGGAGAGGAGGAGATGGCCAAGAAAATACGCGTATGTATTTGCTTTAACCAATAGGGCAAAGGGTGGAGCCACCAGCTGTGCAGGTCACACAGGAAGAAGAGTGGGTTTGTGGGTAAGAAGACAATTTCATTCTGCACATTCCGAAGTCAGTTGCATAAGTAGGTCTGGGGCTCTGGGGGAAACAACCAATAATTAAAGCCAATGGGGTGGATAAGATGGCCCAGGGAGAGGGGCTGAGGGTGTACCTCAGTTTGGTAGGGTGTTTGCCTGTTTTATAAAGTACTGGCTATAGAACCCGGGGATTACCCAGGGATTTGAGCATGCTAGGCAAACACCCTAAACCCAAGAGGCAAGCAGCAGGAGGATCAGAAGTTCAAGGTCATCCTCAACTACATAGTGAGTTTGAGATCAGTTTAGGTTACATGAGACCCTGTCACAAACAAAACAAACAAGCAAACAGCCAATATATAAGGCCACTGAGGTGGCCCATTGGGGTAGAAGTGCCTGCTATGCAAGTCTGGTGACCTGAGTCTCTACAGAAAAGTGGAAGGAAAGAATTGACTCTATACTCTATCACCGCACACACACACACACACACACACACACACACAAATAATAATTATTTTTTAAAAAAACTCGACCAATACATACATGGTTCTGGAAGAGCATGGCAAGTAAGAGGAGGATGGCAGGGCAGGCCTTTGAGGAAGAGCCAAGCCAGACTGTGCAAAGGAGAAACTCCTAAGAGGAACAACTAGAGAGACGCAGGAAACCAGAGAACGGATCAAGGACAATTGTCCTGCAGGTGGTCGGTGCTGGCTCAGGACCAAGGAAGAATTAGGTGGAGCCTGTGGTAGGGCAGACAGGATCAAGCCAGGTGTGGCTGTTCAGAGAAGTCTGGAGAAACCAGATGAGGTGGCGCAGCATTTAATATTCACATTAGGAAGGCAGAGGCAGACGGAGGCTAGCCTGGTCTACATAGTGAAGTCCAAGTCGGTCTGAGCTACAAAGTGAGACCTTGAAAAAGGGTAGGTGCGAGCTGGTAATCGGTGTTTGGGGTGTTTCCTGAGCACTAGAGCATAGCTACACTCTAGGGGAGCAAACCTGCTGAGGACTAGGCTTCTCTGAGCATGGAGCTGCTCCCAGGAGCGTTCTGGCTCTTTTTGTGTACTTTTTTCCCCCCTTAGAGGTAGGTGTGGCTGGCATGCCTGAAATCCCAGAGCTCAGGAGGTTGAAGTAGGAGGACTGTTAATTCCAGGCCAGCCTAAGCAACAAAGCAAGCCCCTATTTCAAAAAATAGAAATAAAAGCAAACAGCTGGAGAGATGGCTCAGTAGTTAAGAGCACTTGCTGTTTTGCAGAGGACAAGAACTTGGGACCCAGCATCTAGGTGGGTATCCCACAACCTCCTATAACTACGGCCAGGGGATCTGATGTCCTTTTCTAGACTCTGAGGGCACCTGCACTTATATGTCTAACACACACACACACACACACTCACACACACACTCACACACACTCACACACTCACACACACTCACACTCACACACACTCACACACACTCACACTCACACTCACACACTCACACACACTCACTCACACACACTCACACACACTCACACACACACTCACACACTCACACACTCACACACACACTCACACACACACACACACTCACACACACACACACACACATTTTAAGATAAACACTCCCAAAGAGACTCATCCGCTGCTCCACCTTGCTGCATGGGACTAACCATCCGAGACTCCTCTCCAGCAGGGAAGAGGGATTGGCTGTCACTTACTGTTTTCTGAATATATGTTTTTCTTCCTACCTTTGCTTACAAAGTGCCTTCTGCCTAAAGTAAACATCTAAAGCTTTCTGGGCACCATGTTAAACATGCTCTGGATATAAAGAGGACCTGGTACACGCATGCTCTCCACTTTACAAATGAGGACAATGAGGATCAAAATGACTTGCCCAAGGTCACTCAGCCAATACATAGTAAAATGAAAATCTAACTATATTTGAATCTAAATTCTAATTTTTTTTATCTTTAAGTTTGTGTATATAAAAATGTATGTATATACGAGGGTGGAGAATGTCGTGCGCATGTGCACCTGTGGACGCCAAAAGTGGTTTCAGATCTCCTGGAGCTGGAGTTGCAGGAAGTCGTCTGTTGCCCAGCGTGGGTGCTGAAACCAAACTTGGGTCTTCAGTAAAAGCAGCAAGCTCTTAGCTGGGTAGTAGTGACATTTGCCTTTACTCCCAGCACCTGGGAGGCAGAGGCAGGCAGATTTATAAGTTCAAGGCCAGAATGGTCTACTAGAGTGAGTTCCCGGACAGCCAGTGCTACACAAAGAAACCCTGGAGGGCTGCAGGTGGGGGTGGGGGGAGCAAATTCTCTTAGCTCGGCCCTAGTTCTGATTCTTGAAAGCCAAGATCTGTCCCCCAACTGAGTTGTTTTGTTGTTGTGGGTTTTTTGTTGTTGTTGTTGTTTTTTGCTTTGTTTTTGTTTTTGTTTTTGTTTTTGCTTGTTTCTTTATTTTGGTTTTTCGAGACAGGGTTTCTCTGTGTAGAGCAGGCAGGTCTCAAACTCAGAGAGATCTGCTTGCCTCTACCTTCTGAGAGCTGGGATTAGATTAAAGGTATGCATCTCGGCCGCCACCACCTCTGCTGCCCAGCCTGAGTTCTTTTCCAAAGATAGGCAATTTATTTGTATGCCACTTCACACACATGAATGGAGGTCAGAGAACGACTCGTGGGAATTAGTTCTCTCTTTCCTCCATGTGGGTCCCAGAGCTGGAACACAGGTCCTCGATCTTGGCATCAGGCACTTTGCTTATTCGCTGAGCCATCTTACCGGCCCTGCCTAAATTGTGTTCTCATAGTGTTTCCAGAGAAACAGGATTTTTTTTTTTTTTTAAATTAGTCACCAGCATGAGGTGCTGTGAATGATGACCACAAGGTGGCGCCACAGCACCAGCCAGCCCAATTCGTTCTGGGGTCGTTCTGGGGGTGTCCGGGCTGTTTTACCGCCAATTAAAGCTTAAGGAATTGAAACACTCCTAGAGTTTCCCCGGGCGTCACATCAAACTTAAGATTTCAAGGAGTCTTCTCTGAAAGTTTAGAACCAGCTAAATAAAAACTTGTAACAATCTTATCTGCCCCCTGTCATTCATTTCTGTACATAGCCCATATATCCCCATGCTGTGGTCTCAGTGGGAAAGGGAGCAAGGCTGGTCATTGGGACCCATGCCCAGCCAGAAACAGTGGTAATCACGCAGGTCTGTGGTCTTGGGAAGTCCCTTCCGCTAAGCCGCTTTATTTGGTATTAAACAAACAGACGTAAGTCAGACCTGGGGAGGCTTCTCAGTGGTTAGAGCACTTGCTGCTCTAATCCAAGACCCTGATTCAGTTTCAAACATCCACACAATGGCTCACGACCATCCATAATTTCAATTTCAGGGGACTGAACATTTCCTCTGACCTCTGTGTGCACCAAGAACTGCATATGGCGCACATACATACCTGCAAGCAAAACATTTATACCTATAAAATAAAACAAATAAGTCTAGTCGGGTGATAATCCCAGCACTTGGGAGACAGGCCAGAAGATCTCTGTGAGTTTGAGGCCAACCTGGTCTACAGAGTGATTTCCAGGATAGCCAGCCAGGGCTACACAGAGAAACTCTGTCTTTTTCTTTTTTTTTTCTTTTTTGGTTTTTCGAGACAGGGTTTCTCTGTGTAGCCCTGGCTGTCTGTCCTGGAACTCTCTGTAGACCAGGCTGGCCTCAAACTCAGAAATCCGCCTGCCTCTGCCTCCCTAGTGCTGGGATTAAAGGCATGTGCCGCCACTGCCAGGCTGAGAAACCCTGTCTTAAAAAACAATAACAATAATAAAAGAACAAATAAATCTAAAACAAACAAACAAACAAAACACCAGACATGATCAGGGGATCCACCTCACTGAGGAGTAACAATATTCAGACTGAGTATGTAGGAAGTGTGGTATGGAAAGGGACACTCACCATGGCCAAGGCAGGGACTCTGTGCTTGGTAGTCCCCCAGGCAGCCTGAAGACTGGGACAAAAGACATAAGTCTCAGATTTGTGTGTTCTTCACAATATAAAATCAGTCCTAAAGAGGGGCTGCAGATCTAGCACAGATACCATCTGCTTACCCAACATGAAGGAAGCCCAGGGTCTGATCTCCCCAATACTGCTTAAATCATGTAATCCCTGCATTTGGAAAGAGGAGACTAGACGGTAAGGAATTCATAGTCATCTTCAGTTACATAGAAAGGAAGGAAGAAAGAAAGGCATGCATGTGCACACACATACATACACATGTACACATAAAGGAAATAACTACAGTAGAAAAATTTTAAAAGAAACAAAATAGAATTCCAGATGAAATGTGTTAGCTTTCACTGGGAAGTCATGGGGGAGTTAACCTGAATCCACAGCACCCTAATAAACTAAGACTCACCACTGGAGTAAAAGCATGCATTTCCAGAAGGAAGGATGGGAAGGGGGAGGGGAGGGGAGGAGGAGGACTTGAGGTGAATGAAGGGTTACTGAGAGGAAGGCTACAAAGATGATCTCCAGCAAAATGTCTCTAGGATGTCGATAGTCTCCTGTTCCCAGTTTCTGTCTTGCTGGATCTGCAGCTGCAGCATGACCTCAGCGGAGCACATCTGCTTTGCCCAGTGTAACATGCACCTAGTATAAGGAGATACTTAGTAACGGCTAGTGTATTGCTGAATTGGCAGGTTTCCACTCTAGTCTTGGTTTGGTGAGCTGCATAATGCCAACACCCACAGATAACAATTATAAACTCTGGTCAAAATGTACAGATAGCAACAATGCCCAATGAAGTGGGGCTAGAGAGATGCCGTTAAGGACACTTCTTGTTCCTGCAGAAGACCAGGGTTCAGATCTGTGGCTAATAACCATCTGTAACTCCAGTTTTAGGGGATCCTGTGTCATTTTCTGGCCTCTGCAGGCTCCTAAATGTATATGGTACACATATACACACTCAAGTGCACCCATGCACACACACACACAAAATTACTTAATTAAGCAAATTAAGTGAATTAAGGCTCAGGAAGATGACCCAAAGTAGCTATCAACTAGAAAGTGACTCATCATTTAAAATAAGAAATCTGGGGCTGACGTCGTGGCTCGGCAGGTAACGGCAACTGCCACCAGCCTGCCAACCTGAGTTCAAATTCAGGAACATATATGATGGAAGGAGAGTATCAAATCCACTCCCACAGGTTGTCCTCTGACCTCCATAGGCTGGCTGTGGAGTGCAGCCCCTCCCCCACAAATAAAATGGAAAAATGAAAAAAAAAAAAAAAGTTTCTGTGAGCTCGTGAGATTTCTCAGAGGTTACAGGCACTGGCTGCTCTTCCAGAAGTCCTGAGTCCAATTCCCAACAACTACGTGGTAATTTATGAGCATCTATAAAGGGATCTGATGCCCCCTTCTGGCATGCAAGTGTAATGCAGATACAGCACTCATACATTTAAAAAATACTTGAGCGGAGCAGTGGTGGCACACGCCTTTAATCCCAGCACTTGGGAGGCAGAGACAGGCAGTTTTCTGAGTTCGAAGACAGCCTGGTCTACAGAGTGAGTTCCAGGACAGCAAGGGCTACACAGAGAAACCCTGTCTCGGAAAACCAAAAAAAAAAAAAAAAAAGTACTTTAAATAAATTTCAAAAATATGTTTTAGTAAGGGTTCTCTGGAGGAACAGAACCAAGAGGATAAACACACACACACACACACACACACACACACACACACACACACGTATATGTATACACTGTTTTAGTTAGGGTTTTATTGTTGTGAAGAGACACCATGGCAACTCTTATAAAAGAAACCATTTAATTTGGGCTGGCTTACATTTTCAGAGATTTATCCATTATCATTGTGGTGGGAAGATGGCAGCATCCGGGCAGACACGGGGCTGGAGAAGGAGCTGAGAGTTCTACATCTTGATTAGCAAGCATTAGAAGGGGACTGTGCTCCACACTGGGCAGAGCTTGAGCATAGGAGACCTCAAAGCCTGCCCATACAGACTCTATGTATATATAATCAGAATACATTAAGTGAGCTTTAAAACAGAAACAACAGCCGGGCAGTGGTGGCCCACGCCTTTGATCCCAGCACTTGGGAGGCAGAGGCAGGAGGATCTCTGAGTTCGAGGCCAGCCTGGTCTACAGAGTGAGTTCCAGGACAGCCAGGGCTACACAGAGAAACCCTGTCTCGGAAAACAACAACAACAACAACAAAAACTAAACAGAAAACAAACAAACAAATAAAACAGAAACAACCACCAAATTGTACCTGAGAACCCAGAAGTTACTTGGTCCTTGATTCTGGGAGCCTCAACAGTCAGAGGAGTTCTAGAACAGCTGTCTTTCATTGGTGGGTGACAACCAGTAGCTACTCAGCCAGGGTGCCTCAGTAGTTTCAATCTGGCAATCAGTAACCTGACGTTTCCTGAAGATAAGCTCTTCTACCATAAAAGCTTGGAAGAATTGGTTCTACTGTTAGCGAAGAAATCAGCAGAAGCAGCAACAAGGGGACAAATCCACTCAGCAACAAGAAGGAGGCCAAGCAAGAAAAGAGTAGAGGAATAGTTTTCTGACATGCCCTTTTTAAAAATCTTGGCAGCTACCAGAAGGTGCCACCCCCAAATGGGGGTGGGCCTTCCCACCTTGGTCATGGCAATCAGGACAATTCTTGAGGTGAAGCTCCCTATTCAGGTAATTCTAATTTGTGGCAAGTTGACATTAAAACCAACCATAATAACAAGGGGTCCATCGGGGAGTTGTGGTGCATACCTGTAATGCTAGCCCTTGGGAGATGGAGGCAGACAGATCAGGGATTCAAGACCACCATATGTGTCTTAGTTACTTTTCTATGGCTGTAACAAAACACATGGCCAGGGCAACTTTCAGAAAAAAGCATTTAGTTGGGCTTACAGTTTCAGAGGGTTAGAGTCCATGATGGCCGACTGGAGGCAGAGCCATAGGAACAGCTGAGAACTCACATCTCTAAGCAAGCAGGAGACAGAGAGGGCACACTGGGAATGGGATGAATCTTTTGAACCCCTAGAGGCTGCCCCCAAGTGACATATCTCCTCCAACAAGGCCAAATCCCTCAAACAGTTGTGCCACCGGGGACCAAGTATTCAAACAGATGGGCCTAAGAGGGACTATTCTCATTCAAATGACTACACTAGGCAAATAGAGAGTTTGAGGCCATGCTGGGTTACATGGGATCCTATCTCAAAGCAAAATACCTGTAACTCCAGCCCCAGGGTATCCAGTGCCCTCTCTGGCCTCACTAAGTAACAGTTCTACTTAATTCTCCCCCACCCCTACCCCCCAACTTGACTCAGGCTGAAGGAATCTCAGTTGAGAAAATACCTATAGGCAAGCATGTGGGGCATTGCCTTGATTAGTAAGTACATATGTTTAAGCAAGCTGGGTAAGCAGCATTCCTCTATGATCTCAGCTTCGGTTCCTGCCTGCAGCCCCTGCCCCAGCTTCCCTTAATGGTGAACTGCAAACTAGAAGCTGAAATAAACACTTTCTTCCCTAAGTTGCCTTTGGTCAGTGTTTTATCACAGCAACAACGGAAAGCAACTGAAACACCAGTTAACCAAGTACATACATCTTGCTATCCTAGGGTTCAATTTTAAAAATGAAGACCTTTCTGATCAATTAAAGCTGCTTTGTCAACAGAGGAATTAAGTGCTGGAGATGACAGGACAAGAGCTCAAGCTTGGATGGGCATTATACCACGCTTTTGGATGTACAGAAAGACAAGGACCAGAGATAGTAAACAGGCTGAGAAATGAGACAGATATTATTCTTTACTTTTTAAGTTATTTGAAAGTCACTGGGCTTTTAGGTGACATGACAAAAATGGTGATGAAGGAGAACAGAAACTTCACTCCCCAGTGGAGACATCAATGCAAAAGCAAATAGGGTGGGCACAGAAGATCCGCCCCTGGCCGGGCGGAGCTGGACACTTACTGCCCACAGTGTTCTCAGGTGACAGGCCTGCAGGTCCCCGCCCCAGTCCGCCCAGCCGCGTATTCGGGAGATCCAGTCCGAGGCTCCGAAAGCAGCCCCCGCCGTCGGTGCGTGGACCCCCGCTTCAGAACCCTCTGCTCGCCATGACCGCCGTGCCCGCGCCCCGCAGCCTGGTCATTCTCCTCCAGGTGCTGTGGCTCGCCCTGGCTCAGATCGTAAGTCCTGTTACCTCTGTGGCGCTGCAGTCCCGGGTGCAGAGCCTGGGTTTAGGATCCAAGAGTTTTTAGGACCTGTTCTAGTCCGTCCCTAGCCCGAGGGGCTGCTGAGGACAGAGCCGCTGGGGTGGTGCATGCTGGGCACACTGAGCGCAGTGAAGGGAGATTGACTAGCACCGGAGCCAGAGGGGCCTTGCTTCGGGATGCTTGGCCTTGCCTGGGACGGGCAGCGTCGAGCAGGAGATGGCGCGGGGTCCTGGCAGCGGGGAGAGCCCAGGTGGTGGCAGAGACAATGGTGGCTATTCAGTCGACAGTGGAGCCTCCGCCCCCGGAGTCTCCAAAGGGGCCCGGGCTCCAGCTAGACTTCTCTGTCGCCCCAGTACATCCGTCTCCTCTGACCCTGGGCTTCTGACTCACTTCGCAGGGATGGCTGGGGCCTGGGAAGAGATGCCCGGCTTAGGACCTAATGGGGACGCTGGCCCTGGCGCGATCCAGCCCGCGCGCCAAGCAGTGCTAGCGTGGGGGGTACAGTTCGCCTGTGGGGCGCCAGCCTGGCACTTCTTAACCTGAGGAGGGTACCTGGCGCCAGCATCTGGCACACGCGGATGTCTTCCTGAGTCGGGGCTGGTTCGCCATGAGGGCCACCTTACGGAGGACTGGGTGGGAAGAGTCTCAGCTTTCCTTCTTTACGCCTTTCTTCTCTGAGGGCACTTTACCCGCACCAAGGGCGAGGGCGAGGTGCCAGCTCACCGCTATACCTGGTGTTGGTTATAAAACAGTAATAGTTCGAACGGCCATCGTTGGCTAGGCACCATCTTGCACACCATCTGTGGTTTAAGTATATATCTTCATCTATTTCCCACCATGACAGTGCTAAGACACGGTCCAGGGGAAGAAGTCAGACAACCTAGGGTGAAATCCCGGTTTCAACATTCACTTCATGATCACGAACCTTTAGTTTTTTGTGTGTTTCCTTACCTTCTGCTTGTCATCCCTAATAGTACTCCCTAGAGTTCTGAGTAGTTCATAAGGTAACGAGCATAACGGCACACAGCGCCTGACACACAGTAGCTGCTCAACAAACGCCCCATGGAGCACGAGCTCCTTGGGGAGATGACGCCCTAGTCACCTTCGGGGTCTCCAGCAGCCCCTGGGAGCCCAGTTCTGCGTACTGTCTGAGGGCTGCATTCTCGTTTATTTTCAGAGAGGTCCACCAGGAGAGCCGGGTCCTCCAGGGCCACCAGGGCCACCAGGAGTGCCTGGTTCGGATGGCATCGACGTGAGTATCTAACTTCAGACTTGAGAGGAAAGGAGGGCTATCCACAAAGGAGAACTTTGTGAACGCAGGGGTGGGGATGCCTGGAAGTTTAGCGCCCCCTGTTGCCAGTAGGCGGTGCCTGCAGAGACCACAAGGAGTCTGTTTGTTCAGAGGAAACCCCAAACCAGCCTTGAAATGCAGGAGTCTGTCATAGCCACCCAGCAACAAGGGCCTGCTGTTCTGCTGTTGGCCTCAGCTCAGTGCCTGTCCTTATCCCCCTCCCTCTCTTCCTCCTCTTCGCGCTGTCCCCCGACACAACTATGTGCTTCTATAAGGTAGCTGGAGAGCCTCGTGTAGACTGCTGAGCAGCTTGGGACCACACTCCTGTCTCTCCCTTTTGCTTTTAGCTCTCCGGTTTAGAATCAGCTGGGCTTGTCTTTTGCTCTCCCAGTGTGCCGAGGGTTAACTACCTCATTCTGGAGGCTTCCCCAGGAGGTCGGCTGGATGTTTACAGTTTGGACAGACTTCTATTCAGTCTGGTTCCCCCACCCCCAAACGCAGGGCGCTGGGCCCCAGCCAGGCTCCTGCTGCTGCAGGCTCCGGAATGCGCCGCCGGGGCCTCATTGGAGCTAAGTCTGACTCCACGGTCCTGCCCGGCTCCCACCAAGGGTCCTTTGTCACAGGAAAAGAGACCTTTCTTTTCTTGAGAACATTTTGAATCTAGCCCCATGCTGGCCCCCTTGATCCTTGCCTGTGTCCTGAGTCTCTGGTTTTCCTGACTGAAAGCCACCACTACCACATACCCCTTCAGATTTCTCTCAAAGCTTTTTTTTTTTTTTTGTCACTTGCTTTATTTCTCCCAGTTAACCAGAAGCCCAGGGACTCCACAGCTAGTATCCTACCAACATTGGCATGCCTAGAATCTACTTGATTAAATGTCCCTCTCGGCAGGCTGGATTGGTGTTGATGCGCTTCTATTTTGTTTTGTTTTAATTTAGTTTAATTTAATGCAGACAAGTTCTTTTTATGTAACCCTGGCTGTCCTGAAATTCCCTATTAGACTAGGCTGGCCTTGAACTTACAGACTTATACATACCTCTAGAGGCCTCCTGAGTTCTAGAACTGAAGGCCTGTGTGCAGCTGAATTTTGTTTTGAGCAATGGGAGTTGTTTTTTTTTTTTAAAAGCCAAGTTTCAGTACAAAAGAGAGGGGAGAAAGCTCTTTGGGACCACCCAGCCAGGCATGTCCACAGTCTCTTGGGGAAGCATGTCTCACCAGCTTATTTATGTCTTGCAGGGTGACAAGGGGCCTCCAGGTAAAGTTGGTCCTCCGGTGAGTACTTTTTTTCTTTTTTTCTTTGACCTTTGATGGCTCCACTACTTTCTCTCCTCTGACTAATATCTGTTCTGCTTCTAATTTCAAGGGATCCAAAGGAGAGCCTGGCAAACCCGGGCCAGATGGTCCAGATGGGAAACCTGGCATTGATGTGAGTATCCCAGGCTGGGAAGAGTCTGATTCTGGCTTTGTCCACACATGTTCTGGTCAGAAGGGTAGCAAGATGTCAGCTCTATAGCTGGTCAGGCCTCCTCATTTGATACAACTGTGACCTCACTCCTGTCTCATATCCACCCTGTCTGGAAGCCTTGGATCTCTGGCAGCTAGGAGCCAGAGAGGGGCTTTGCCTTCTGTGAGGACCAGGATTGTCTGCAGGTGTGGGAACTTAGTCTCATACTTCTGGCCTCTAGGAATTATATACTGACTTTCTGTGTCCTGTCCGCATCCCCCCACCCCCTATGTCACCCTTACCTCCATTGCTTTGCTTTTCCATCTATCCCCTCTGCAGCTCTGGCACAGCTTGGGGAAGGAACACCATTACAGGGTTCCCAGGGACCCAAAGTCACACATTCCTGAGGACAGATTTAGGGGAGGTGGGGATGGCTAATTGATGGCCATACTCCTCACCCACACCCCACAGAGATTACAAACCACACTGCCTCACTCCAGCATGTCAGTGCCAATGTCTGCCCAGAGAGATGGGTGTGTTCATTCATTTGCAAATGAGAAAATGAAGGCTTTCAGAAGTTACTAAGATCAGACACTGTGCACATCACCAGTCCAGATTCTCGTCTGAGTACCTAGACTCCAACTGTTAGGAGTGAGGCTGAGTCCACGGGTTTTTAGTCTTCATTTCTCTCAATGGAGGGTAATTGCCTTGAGACTGAAACTCAGTGGCAGCATGGTAGCATCACAATTGAGCGTGGTAGTACACAGCTGTAATTCCAGTACAAGAAGTGGGGGGTGGGGGGAAGAGTCAGAAATTCAAGGTCACTTTTGGGTACTCAGTGAACTGGGAGCTACTCTCTCAACAACACAACGAAAGGATAATTGCAAGGGATGGTGGCACATGCCTTTAATCCCGGGACCGATCTCTTTGAGTTTGAGGCCAGCCTGGTCTACATAGCAAGATCCAAGGCTAGCCTTGGCTGGGCATAGTGAGACTCTGTCTTGTTTTGTTTTGTTTTGGTTTTTCGAGACAGGGTTTCTCTGTGTAGTCCTGGCTGTCCTGGAACTCACTCTGTAGACCAGGCTGGCCTCGAACTCAGAAATCCACCTGCTTCTGCCTTCCGAGTGCTGGGATTAAAGGCGTGCGCCACCATGGCCTGGCGAGACTCTGTCTTAAAAACAAAACAAATGAACGAATGAACAAACAAACAAAAACCGGAATAATTGAACCCTGCCTCCCTGTATTCCTAAGGAAACCAGAGAAGGAGAAAGGGGAAAGTAAGGTCGACAGGCCTCTACCCGGTGGGCGTGGAGCCTAAGGAATCCCCTAGACTTGCCCTGCCCTGTGCGTTAAGGGCAGGTTGCACCTCAATGATCCTACCATCTCTTTCTTCTCCAGGGTTTAATGGGAGCCAAGGGAGAGCCTGGCCCCATGGGGATCCCTGGAGTCAAGGTACGTGCTTTCTGAAGACAAACTAAGGCTGGAGCTTGGAGGGGCTTCAGTAGAGGGAAGTATAGATTCTAGAAGGCTCTAGTCTCTTACTTCTCTCTCATTACTCACGCAGGGCCAGCCTGGACTCCCAGGGCCCCCTGGCCTGCCGGTGAGTACCATGCACAAGGGTGTGGAGGTGCCCTCTAGGGGTTGGGAGGACCTGCAGAGTGGAGCTGTGAATCTGATTTCCTTTTTCTCTGTCACAGGGCCCTGGTTTTGCTGGACCTCCCGTAAGTTCTAAGGGCGGGCATAGGGCAGGGTACTCAGACCCTGGGGAAGGAGGGGAGTCCTCATCATGAGAAATGACCAGCATGCTCTGTTGGTGTCAAGAGTGGGTCAGTGTGAGTCTGGAAGAGTCTGGTCCTTACAGCCCCACAAGCTCTGTCTGCCCAGAGTTGTTTAACTAGTCACAATGGAGAAGAGACTTTTGGTGCTTGTCCCTACCTTTCTAGCTAAGGTGGCTGACCTAATGAGGTATGTGGAACAGCCATCTCTCTGCCCCACAGGGACCACCTGGACCTGTTGGCCTCCCTGGTGAGATTGGAACCCCAGGCCCCAAGGTGAGCCTCAGTCACCCTGTAACTCTGCCTCTTGCCCTGCATACCTAAGTGGGCAGTCTGGGTCAGGTTTTCTAGGAGTTTCTGGCCCATGATGAACTCCTCCAGGCTTGGGGCAGAACCTCTCCTGCTGAACCTGAGACTGTAGCAAGTCTTCCTGGGAGGCTCAGGGCTGATGCTGCCTGCCAGTTTCCTGCTTCCCCTCATTGTGGCAGCTTTCTGCCCTAAAGGGTGGTGTGGATGGGACATTGTTAGGAAGTGGGGGGGAGGGGGGAGGAGAGAGAAAGGATAAATTAGGTCCCAGCGGGACAATATTGTAATTTGGGCTCTTCTTGCCTCCAGGGGGATCCAGGACCAGAGGGACCATCGGGGCCCCCAGGACCTCCTGGGAAACCAGTAAGTGTCTTCAACTCTCTTGAATGGCCATGTGTTCCCGAGAAGTGGTTTGCAGTGGGGATGGATCAGGTCAGGTCTCACCCTTATTCTCCTCTCAGGGCCGACCAGGAACCATCCAGGGCCTGGAAGGGAGTGCGGATTTCTTGGTGAGAAATGGGGTCTGGAGAAACTGACAGGTTTTCAGTGAGAGATGGGAGGGGGGTTGGAGAAGCATGGCTCAGCTGGCCCTGACCAGCAAGAAACCTCAAGGCCTTACAGGACTTTTCTTTCCAGTGTCCAACCAACTGTCCAGCTGGTGTGAAAGGTCCCCAGGGCCTGCAAGGAGTGAAGGTGAAAGAGTGGCTTTTCCTGGGAGGGAGGTGGAACAGGCACTTGGAGGGAACCTGGGGCTGAAGAATCCCCTCTTCCTTTTAGGGTCATCCAGGCAAACGGGGGATTCTGGGTGATCCTGGTCGCCAGGGGAAGCCAGTGAGTATGTGAGCTAAGGGCCAGGGATGAGGGGGAGGCTTAAAGGGACACAGTCCTACAGAGATCCACCTCCTTCTTCATCCCCTGTCCTTGTGGGTTCAAGGGGCGCAGATCCCTGAGCTGAGGGGCAGGAGGCCCCTGGGTCTCTTGCTGAGTCCCCTTTCATGTGGTATGGGACTTCATGGTTTCTAATTGTCCTGTCTGGTTGTCTGTGTTAGAAAGGTTGCTGATGTCTGTTTGTCTTGTATTCGCCTGTTAGTCTGACTGCTCTTCCTTGCTCTTAGGGCCCCAAGGGAGATGTAGGTGCCTCCGGAGAACAAGGCATCCCTGGACCACCGGTACGAAGCATCCCACTCTTATGCCCTCTGTCATCCTGGGAGCCCTTTAATGCGACCATTCACCTGCTTTGGTCTCTAACTTATAGTAAAGATATCTGTGTCTGGCCGGGGTGCCTGGGTAGGTTGGAAGATTGAGGCTGGCCGTAGGGATAAGGAGGACAGGACCAAGGCTGCCCACCAGAAGGCCTGGCTAAGGTCCAGGCCTGCTGCCGTTTCTTTAAAAGCCGTGGTTCCTCTCTACATCTGAGCAGCTTTGTACTGTGCAGGAGATAGGGACACTGCTCACTTTAAAGGGGCATCGTGAGAGGGGGTGGGGTCAGAAAAGGAGTAAATGAATTAGGCCTGGCAGCTGTCTCCACCATCATTTGTTTGTTTTTAACAGGGTCCCCAAGGCATCAGGGGCTACCCAGGCATGGCAGGACCCAAGGGAGAGATGGTGAGTCTATGGGGGCCGTGAAAGAGTTGCCTTGACTCTGGGCTCTAAAGTCCATCTAGGACTGATTCACAATCTTTGCCTCTCCCCAGGGTCCTCGAGGATATAAAGGCATGGTGGGCTCCATCGGGGCTGCTGGGCCACCGGTAAGCTGTTTCCTGTCCCCAGGCCCTACACTGGAGGTCTGTGGCTTCAAACTGGGTGCTGATCTTCATGGGCTCATGTGACTTGGACTCTTGTCTTCTTCACGACAGGGTGAAGAAGGCCCAAGGGGACCACCAGGCCGAGCTGGTGAGAAGGGGGATGTGGTAAGTTCTCAGGCACCCCTTATTTGAACAGACCCCCTGAAGAGTCCTGGAAAGGGATCGCCTCCATCCAAGGCTGGGGTGTGTGCATACACACATAGGCATTTATATATTGTGCCTGTCAGTCTGGATGGGGGTGACTTCTGGGTATGGGGGTGTTCTGGTGGTTTGTGGTGAGAACCCAGTCATCTTGTTCAGATTTCACAAGAAGACTTGGGATCAATCTTGTAGCCATTGGGGTCAGACAATGAAAGTCCAGCAAATTAACTATGGGACTAAAGGAATTGTGTCTGGATCCAAAGACATCTGTAACAGTTGCTTAACCTTCTTCCTTCCTTCCTTCCTTCCTTCTTTCTTTCCTTCCTTCCTTCTTCCCTTCCTTCCTTCCTTCCTTCCTTCTTTTTTTCACAGACCCTTTTTCTGAGCAGCATTTTTGTTTATTTGTTTGTTTTGAGACAGAGTCTCTCTACATAGTCCCATCTGTCCTGAAATTCACTCTGTAGACCAGGCTGACCTATAGCTCACAAAGACCTCTCTGCCTCTGCCTCTCGTGTGCTGGAGTTGCACTTGATCTTAGCCAGAAGGCTGAGAAGAGATTCTTGTGCTGGAATTGAAGGCATGCACCACCACTCCTGTCTTTCTGAAGAATTTTAAAACCACAGGAAACTGAGCAAAGGGTGCATGGCTTGGGAAGCCCGAATAGTTGCCTGGGGATGGGAAGTCATCTTCTTCAGGGTTGCAGGCACCAGCAAGTTGCCCATATTCCAGAAAATAACCCCACCTATGCTCATACAAAACAATCCTAATTAAAATCAGTTTTATTAAACTCTGATCACACCCATACACATAAAGGGATGGTGGGGACCTGAGTTCAGTTCCTGAAATTAACCTAAATAAAGGTGGAAAGGAGAGAGCCAACTCTACAAAGTTGTCTTCTGATCTCCATGCAAGTACTATAGCACTTGCATGTTCCCCAACACACACACATACACCACCACCACCACCACCACCACCACCACCACCATCACCACCACCACCACCACCACCACCACCACCACCACCATCATCATCACCACCACCACCACCACCACCACCACCACCATCATCACCACCACCACCACCACCACCACCACCACCATCATCATCATCATCACAACAGCGACAATAACACATACCTACCAAACAAACAAAAAGATCTGAGAGTTAGAGGGGGAATTCACTGGGGAGGGGGGTTCAGTAGGAGTGGGAGGGGATAAGAGTGGGTGATAGGAATGATAAATGACCAAAAATACTTTATATACATGAATGAAATTGCCAAAGAATTTTCTTAAATTAAAAATATATGAGCAGGGCATGGTAGTACACATTTTTAATCCTGGAACTTGGAAAGCAGAGACAGGTGGATCTTTGTGAGTTCAAGGCCAACCTGGTCTACACAGAGAGTTCCAGGCCACTTTGGGCTACACATTAAGACCATGTGGGATAGGGCTGGAGAGATGGCTCAGCAGTTAAGAACACTGGTTGCTCTTCCAGAGGACTTGGGTTCGACTCTCAGTGCCCACACAGCAGCACACAACTCCAGTGCCACGAGATCCAATGCCTTCTTCTGGCCTCCTCCGGCATTTTGTTTACACATGGTACAAAACTACCTTTGTGTTTAGAAAGATGGAGGTCATTTGGGTCCTTGGAAATTGTGATTTCTGTGGAAAGCCTGTGTTTAACAGAATAATATCCACATTCCTGTGGCACCTCGGAGTGTTAATTGGTGTGTCCCAACTGAACGACAATTTGATAATGTATGTAAGATTCAAACGTGAATCTTTATCATATTTATCAAATGTGATAAAATTCTATTTTAATTTTATCTTTAAAAAGTATTGTACTTAGCCAGGTGGTGGTGGAAACCCTCACCTTTAATCCCAGGAGCCTGTAAATAGATCTCTGTGAGTTCGAGGCCAGCCTGGTCTACAGTGTTAGTTCCAGGCTAGCAAGGACAACACAGAGAATCCCTTTTTCTAAAAACTCCAAACCGAACCAAACCAAAAATTTATGCATTTGTAGTCTTGACTGTCCTGGAACTTGATATGTAAGCCTGGCTGTCCTCGAACCCACAGTCACTTGCCTCTGCTTCCAGAGTGTTGGTATTAAAGGCATGTGCCACTACATGTAGTCCAGTATATTTTATTAGATTTTAAAATTTATTATTATTACTGTGTGTGCTTATGATGTGTGTGCCTCAGCGAGCATATGGGAGCCAGAGGACAGTTTAGCCGGAACCAGTTCTCTCCTTCCACCTGTAGATTCTGGAAAGCAAAGTCGGGTTATCCGGCTCCAGGGCAAATACTTTTACCCACTGAGCCATCTCACCAGCTCTTACATTTGGCAAAATGACATACGTAAAGGTAGTTTTTGTGTCACTGGTTTTAGCATTGATATATAAGTATATAAGTCACTATGTATCACAAGAAGATATTTCATAATATGGTAAACCAAGGGCTCTCCAATGTTGTGGGTAACCTTTAAGGTTGTTAAGTAGTGGGGTGGGGGTGGGGATAATTGATGTAGAGCAGAGATTCATGCTATGTTTACAAAATGAAAAAAAAAAAAGACTGCTGATTCTCTTGGGGAAGAAACCCCCCAGGCTGAAAGTTGAGTTAAGTGGATTTTTAGTGCGAGTTTAAAAACATATAGAAGAGCAGAGAGACTGCTACAGAGAATCCCATATGGCTGTCTCACGGGTTCCAGGTTAGACATTAGCCACGACTGACTGACTCATTTACTGTCCAATCCCATGACGACACCTCGTTCTCCGTCCCACAGTCTTTCACTAGATTACTGCTTCCTTCCTTCCTTCCTTCCTTTCTTCCTTTCTTCTTTTTTCTTTGTTTTGGTTTTTTGAGACAGAGTTTCTCTGTGTAGCCCTGGCTGTCCTGGAACTCACTCTGTAGATCAGGCTGGCCGGGGAACTCAGAGATCCACCGACCCCTGCTTCCCGGCTCTGACATTTTCAGAGATAATGTCATTTGCCTCCACACACTTCTGAATTTATCTCTAAAATTTAAAGACCTTTCCTCTCAGACTCATATTGTTATTGGAACTGGAGGAAGAGGACTGGAGAGATGGCTCAGAGGATAAAGGCACCTACCACCAGGACTGATAGTCTGCATGGTGGAAAGAGAGAACCAACCCTGGAAAGCTGTCCTCTGACCTCCACAAGCATGCCCACAGGAATAAACAATTAAAAGGAAAACTATGAAGGGTGCAGTTATTTTAGCATCACCAAGTAGCTCATCTGTCTTCAGCTTATTCTAGTCTTCCTCAAACTATCTTCATAAATCTTATAAATCTTATTCAAATCAAGACTCCTTCCCCCACCCAATATGAATCCCACTTGTGTGTGTGTGTGTGTGTGTGTGTGTGTGTGTGTGTATTACAGAAGGTTGTGAGCCACCATGTGGTTGCTGGGAATTGAACTCAGGACCTCTGGAAGAACAGTCAGTGCCCTTAACCGCTGAGCCATCTCTCCAGCCCAATAGCTGTTTCTTTACCTGAGTAACTGCTGTCTGTGAATGCCTGGGGCACTGCCCTCCCCGCCCAGATGCTTAGTGATGATCTGGACACTCTTCCCTTAGTGTCAGGCCACAGGTCTTGCGCGATTCCCATTCAGTCTCTGAGTCTGGCCCATGCCACAAGGACTCTGGGACTATTGTCTCAGCTGTGCCTTCCTCTCTCCATAGCCAGTTAAGCTCAGCATTCTAAAGGTGACCTCCTCTATCTACTTTGCAGGGGGGCCAAGGTGCCCGAGGACCCCAGGGGATAACAGGCCCAAAAGGAACAACCGTAAGTGCTCAGAGTCCAGGTCCTTGCTCTGGTCAGTTTGTCTGCATTCCTACATGGAGAGGAAGCTAAGGGTCTAGACTGAAGTCTGTGGTGGGTAGGCTGCTGGCTCTGTAACCTGACTAGTTTACAGTCTGAGAGTATCTTCACCTGTAAGTAGTGGGGATCTGTCTGGAGGACAAAGGGCAGCTTGAGCGGCCTGAGTGGTCATCCACACACCAAGGAAGGGTGTGGCTTGCCCTTCTAAACCCTGTCCCCAGTGGGCTGGTGTTTCTTGAGATGATCAGAGCTGCTCAGCTTGTACACTGTGGCTATCACAGAGGCTCATGTCACAGGGTGAGTGACTTGACCTGATAGGTCTTCCCATCGTGAGACTCCCTGGAACTTTCTTCCTGAGCAGGGTCCACCAGGCATTGATGGCAAGGATGGGACCCCAGGCATACCTGGCATGAAGGTAAGAGTAGGGAGCACTCATGGGGCTGGGCAGGGTCAGGCCTGTTCCTCCTCAGGACTTTGAGCCCCACCACAGCAATCCTGGAGACTTCAGAACCAGCGGCTTTCAGTCTGTTTTCAGTAGGTCTTCTTGGCTTCTGGATCTGTTTCTCTGCTTGCACTTAGGTGGGAGCCATGAGACCTCAGACTGGGGTTCTAATCTCTGGTTGTTTGTCTTTCTAGGGCAGTGCAGGACAGGTGGGGCGTCCAGGAAGCCCAGGCCACCAGGGCTTAGCGGTGAGTGTCAGCAGAAGCCACCGAGGCTGCCCATGGGCAAGTTGATCTTCCTGGGCCTCAGAGAGCCAGCCACTCTGTTGTCTCCCTCTCTGTGGGGGCGTGAGGGGCTGATGAGGTAAACATTACACCTGAGCTCTGGCCCTGTCACAACATCACCTCGTCACCTCGTCACTGTCTGTGCAGCGCCTGGCTTGGGGTAGGCAGCCTCAACACTGGACAGTTTTTCCCCTTCTCTTTTGTTGTTATACATCGTCCACATTGCTTAAGTGGTATCTAACCATTTTCCTGCTAATTCCTCCAGACTCTCCAGTGCCTCTATAAAATTCACTCAGTTTAGCCATTCAGTAGTTATTGATTACTTGAGGTACATAGTAATGAGAAAACAATTAAAAGGGGGAGCTGTAATCTTTGATCTCATTAGCTCATCTTGGCATTCAGTGACCACTATAATTTGAGCCCAGCCTGACACCCCTACTCCACCCTTTTCCTTCCTGAGGGCACGTAACTGCCAAAGCTTGCTTCTCTGTGCATGTGTAGACTTGTGTTCATGGTGTGCTACTCCCCATGAACAAAGACACTGGTAGACAGGCCATTGTCCAAAGCTCACTCTTCCAACAGAAAACTTGGAAAGCCAGCCAAGCTCATGATACCATGGTTGGATCTTTGGTTGTTTAGGTCCCACAAGGGAAGAAAATCTGGACTGGGCATGGAGGCAATGTGGCAAGTGTATCCATTTCCCCATGCCAGGGCAGAAATCAATACCAAATTTTTTCTTTAGGGTGTGCCAGGTCAGCCTGGAACAAAAGGAGGTCCTGGAGACAAGGTGAGAAGAACCCCACCCCCAACCCCCTTGGCAACAGATTACCAAGAGATAATCTGTTCTATCTCAATAAGGGGATCAGGGAGTGAGAAATGAGGCCTGCCTTAAGGATTGTGAGGCCCAGTGCTTACTTAAGGTTTGACACAAGCCCCTTAGGCCAAATCACCTTCTGCCACCACCCTGCCCCTGATCCTGGCTTAGTAGAAGAAACAGGGTGTGGTCTGGAATCCAGAGGAGAAACAAACCCAGGAAAAGCAATGGAACCCAGAGGATTTGATCACCCACCCCCCAGCACACACACATACACATACACACACACACATCTCTGGGGTCTACCTGAGGCTAAGGCTGACTGGCAGCTACCAGACCGACAAGAGAACTGTGTTTTCCTGCAGGGTGAGCCAGGCCAGCAGGGCTTCCCTGGAATCTCAGGTCCCCCTGGGAAAGAAGTGAGTATCCCCTCTACTTTCCCAGCAGGACTTTGGTCCTCCTAGGCCTGAGTCCTTGGCCTCAGGGTGGGGCCAGGGTGAGGCTGAGGGATGAAGCCCAAGCCTGGGGAGTGTCTTGAGTCTGTCCCACTGTCTCTAGCAAGCTCTTTCTGTTTTCTAGGCCAGCTTCCTTAGCTGAAGCCAATTAGCTGGTCCAAGGGTGGGGTAAGCTGAGCCAGGGGTAGGAAGAAGGGTCCCACCAGGTCTGCTGCTTACTCTCCTTTCTCCTCCCAGGGGGAGCCAGGGCCTCGAGGAGAAATTGGTCCACAGGGCATCATGGGACAGAAGGTAAATGGTCTCTCCCTAAGGATCCTTGCAGCTGCTTGCACTGGGTCCTCTCTGACAAAGCCTCAAATGAATGTCTGTAAAAGAGTGTAATAAGAAGAACCCCTGCTGGTGACAACCAGCATGGACGGCACTTGTCCTGCCAGAGTCTGGCCTAGCCTAAAAGGCTGGCCCTGCTGAGAGCCCAGGGGTGACCTCCATTTTCCATTTCAGGGTGACCAGGGTGAGAGGGGGCCAGTAGGGCAGCCAGGCCCTCAAGGACGACAGGTGAGCACAGCTGAGGGGAACAGTGGGCTCACAACTGGGTTCCTTGTTTGATTTACTCCATTTTTTTCTCCACCTCAGGGCCCTAAGGGAGAGCAGGGCCCTCCAGGAATTCCAGGACCCCAAGGCTTGCCAGGCATCAAAGGAGATAAGGTGCAGTAGGAGGCTGGAAAACACCAGGGAAAGGGACCCAAGTCTGGGCTGCTGTAGGCCGTGGTGTTGGGTTAGACCAGAAGAACCAGGAAGCTAGAGGAGCTCCCCTCCTGGAGAGGACATTTTACTATACCACAATCTCTTTTTCCAGGGTTCTCCAGGGAAGACCGGGCCCCGAGGCGGAGTGGTGAGTCCCAGCGCCCCCGGTCCTGCTTGTCCGCATTGAGTGCCTGGGGCCCCGGGTCTGTCCAGACTTGCAGACCCTACTCCCCTCATCGTTGTCATCACGGCTGGCTCTTGACACAAGGTTCTCTTTTTGTAGGGTGACCCGGGGGTGGCCGGCCTCCCCGGAGAGAAAGGAGAGAAGGTGAGCAGGGCACCGGAGAGGGACAGAAGTGTGGGGTGTGTGCGTGGCCTGGGTTCCCCGCCGCATCCTGACTGCTCCTCCTCTGCTTGCAGGGCCTGTCAGGCGAGCCAGGGCTTAAGGGACAGGTGAGCTCCTCCCCTCCCTCCCAAATGGATGCTTTCCTTCTGGCTCCGCCCTCCCCCCGCCCCCTTTCCCCATTCTCCCCTTCCTTAGAAGCCTTCTCAGTCCACACTATCCCTTGGCAGCAAGGAGTCCGTGGAGAGCCGGGCTACCCCGGTCCCAGCGGAGATGCTGGTGCCCCAGGAGTGCAGGGCTACCCCGGGCTTCCCGGGCCTCGAGGACTGGTGGGAGATCGAGGCGTGCCAGGACAACCCGGGAGACAGGGTGTGGTGGTGAGTGGAGCCCAGGGCTAGGGGATTCTAGAGGAAGGGCATCTTCTTGGGGGTGCGGCATATTACTGGAAGCTGGGAGTTCCCAGAGGTGTCCTGGCTTCTCGGAGACTGGCTCCAGCTCGAGAGAATGGGCGTGACACGTGCCCAAAAATGCTGGACGAAGATAGGAACCAGAAGGCTCGCGTTGCGGGCGTGGCTGGTTTTTGCAGTCAAACTTCTTCCTGAATTGTATCCTTTGCTCTCAGGGCCGAGCTGCCAGTGACCAGCACATCGTGGATGTGGTGCTGAAGATGATTCAAGGTAAGGGGAGGGCTGCAGCTCCTCCTCACAGCCCACTTCAGTACCTGGTTATCCTTCACCAGCCTCTCCATGTGTCTTTGCTTGAGACTCTGGAGTCCCTGGTGTACATTCTAACTCTGTCTCCTCAGACACCGTGGAACCTTGGATAGACTTCCACAAAACAGGGCCTAAGGAAGGGGAAGTGCATTGCTGGGCTTTTCTGTCTACATGCTTAGGGGCCAGGATGCTCTGCCAGGCTCATCTTAGATCCTTCTTCCTCCTTCTCTCTTCAGAGCAACTCTCAGAGGTAGCTGTGAGTGCCAAGCGAGAAGCCCTGGGTGCAGCAGGGATGGTGGGCCTTCCAGGACCTCCTGGGCCCCCTGGATATCCAGGCAAACAGGGACCCAATGGGCACCCCGGCCCCCGGGGCATTCCTGGCATCGTGGGAGCAGTGGGTCAGATTGGCAACACTGGACCCAAGGGTGAGTGCTCCACTGGGGCTGGAGCTAAAGCTGGGCAAGGGGGATTGGGTCAAGGGCAGCAGGGTATATAATAAATGCCAGTTATTTATTGGACCCTTTCCTATAATAAACCTTATCTGATACAGTACCTCCCAAATTTTATCTGGATCCCCCTTTATCTAACCAGCCCTCCGTGGTCATTTACAACTGTGTCCAATAGTAGATGTGCCACAGTAGATGTGTATGAAACAAAATAAAAAGCGGGGGAAATACTCATCAGTTTGAGAAAAGACACGCCTTTCTGTCCGCAGGGAAGCATGGGGAGAAGGGAGATCGAGGAGAAATGGGACGTGGCCATCCCGGGATGCCTGGGCCCCCAGGGATCCCAGGTAACAAACAGCTTGGTCCTGTCTAGCCACTCTTCTGTCTCAGCTTGGGGATGAATGATCCATGGACACCTGGGTTTTCTGCATGGAAGCCTGGAACTCAGCCAGGCTGGAGGACCTATGTGTCTCTGGGAGGGTTGGCTGGGAGCTGACATTTGGGACTCTGAGTTGGGCAGTGTCTGTGTCTTCCTTCCATGATATTCGTGGTCTAGTTTTCCCTGTCTGAACAATTTTCTGGTGGTCCTTATCTCATTCTTACTCTCTGGTCTGTCCTCTCCTCCTCACAGGTCTTCCTGGTCGGCCTGGCCAGGCAATCAATGGCAAGGATGGAGACCGAGGATCCCCCGGGGCTCCAGGAGAGGCCGGGCGACCTGGCCGGCCAGGCCCAATGGGGCTACCAGGCTTCTGTGAGCCTGCTGCCTGCCTGGGAGCTTCAGCCTATACCTCTGCTCGCCTTACAGAGCCTGGGTCCATCAAGGGGCCATGAGCAACTAGCCAGGACAGAGCCTATTAGCATCCAGGGTCACCTCTGGGTGGACATGCACCCCAACCCCAGGAGGCTAGATTTCTCAGAATCTTGTCTGGAAACCCAGGGGTCCTGAAGACAAGTTCGATGAGGGAGGGGTTGGGGAAGGGACAGCACTGGAGTAAAGGTGACACCAACAGAGCAAGTATTGGAAAGCCACGTCTCCGAAGGGAAGAGAGTAGCTTTTCTTCCTGGGAGTACCAACTATCCCTCACCCATGCCATTCAGCATTGGCCACCCCACCCTCCAGACAGGAGGCTGAGGCTTCTGGTGGTCCTTACCCCACTTTTACTCTCTGGACTTATTTTTATTGGGTGTCTTCTGGGGGAGAATACCCTGAGGTGGCAGTCCTTAGGCCAGCCCCACTCTTGCCTCTGCCTCCCATCCGAGTATTTAAACACCCCTCTTCCTTGTTTTGGCATCAGTTTCCCAGTCCCTTTTGCCCATACCACTCTGGCCTTTGTATAAATAAAAGTTCCCAAGTTGGTTACAAAGTGACTTCTTGTGGATGAGGATGGTCTCTACTGCTTGGGCAAAGTGGCTAAGGGCCAAAGGGGAGAGAAGGTCTGGGTCCCCCATCTGGGTACGTCTTAAGTTGTGAGCATTGGGATCCCTGGCCTGCTTGAGAAACTTCCGTAGGAAGAACCTGAGGCAGGGTGTTGATTCACTGTGCACCTTTGGGCAAGCTGCTTATGCATCTTTTACAGTGGTGACGAGGCTTAGCCATGTCATATGTATAAAAGTAAACCGTATCCACTAGGTTGCCTGGGCTCTCTCCCCTCCTCTCCCTCCTTCCCCCTCTCTACTTCCTTTCACCCTTTCCTTCCTTTTTTGACTCATGTCTGCAGGGTCTCATGTACTTAGACTGGCCTTGGACTTGCTTTAAAGCTGAGGATGACCTTGAACTTCTGAATCTCTGCCTTTTGCTGGGATTTCGGGTGTGTATCACCACACCCTTTTTGTGCTACTGGAGGTCAAACCCAGTGCTTCATGTATTGCATATTAGACAAGTAAGTACTTTACCAACTGAGCCACACCCCAGCTCCACACACTCCAACGGGGGGGGGGGGGGGGCTATCTCCCTGCCGTCTGTGTTACTTCTGGGGCAGCAGCAGTGGAAAATTGGAAGATCTGGCTCCTGGGGGTGGGGGTATGAATCACTAAGGGACTCAGATCTGGTCTGTATAACCTGGTCCATTATTCTAATGTCCGGCTAGGAGCTTTTGAAACTAGATGTCCTAGACAGGGTTAAGTACTGCTGTGATGAAACACATGGCCAAAGCAACCTGGGAAGCAAAGGTTTGTTTGGCTTCAGCTTCCACATCAGAGTTCATCATCAAAAGAAATCAGGACAGGAATCAACAGAGCAGCAACCTGGAGACAGGAGCTGATACAGAGGTCATGGAAGAGTGTTGCTCACTGGCTTGTAAGTTCCCCCCCATGATAGCTTAGCCTGTTTTCTCATCGGATTGGGCCTCCCCATATCAATCACAAATTAAGAAAATGACCTACAAGGCTTGCTTACTATGGAAACATTTTCTCAATTGAGGCTCCCTCATTTGGGTATAGATCTGGGCATGTGTTGCCCCCAAATGAAGTGCTCTGCATCCTGCCCCCTCCTGGGGACACACAGCTCTGCAGCCCAAGGCCTGGCACCTGCAGAGGCTGGCCTCACCCTCCCTCTTCTCTCAACACACATTTACCATCAGGGACTTAACAAGCCAGGGTCAGCCAGAAATATTAGGTATAGTACTTTAGGGTTTCGGCCAGTCCTGTTATGACACCCCAGCGTCCACAGAGGGCCCCTGGTATGTGGCTGTCAAAGAGTTCTTAGAATACAGAGGATTCAGGATTCAGGGCCTAGTGAAGGGACCGAAGAGAGCCTCCCTGCCCCTGAGTGGGTGCTGGGGTATCCACAGGGCATGGTGGTTGCAGTGACTCTCTTAGACATTGTACCCCATATTTGGTCTGGTGCCTGGAACCTTGGACTTGAGAGCCAGACTCCTTGATGTCTCTTCATGTGCTGTCTTAGAGTCCTTTCCTGATCCTCTCTGGCTTAGTGACAGGACACACTGGATGGTTTGAATGACAAGAGAAGCTGATGGTTTACCAATCACACCCGCTGTACCTCATTTCTGAATGAGGCATTTGAAAGGGGGTTACTCCCAGGGACCCGTCGTCGTCTCTGCCTTTTCCAGCTTCTTGGTGGGCTGGGTTTTACTCTGATCACTTTAATGTTATCTGTGAGTCTTCCATACGCTTCTCTGAGTGCATCCCGGTCGGTCGTCTGGCCTCAGTCCATCCTACCTCAGCCACAATCCTCCCTGGGCTGTCCAAGCCATGCTGTGCCACACACATGCTGTGCCACACATGCTGTGCCCGCTGCTTGTACCCTACCAATTAGCCTCACTCCAGAACCTTGCTTCCTTCCCGCCATTTCACACACCCCTTTCATGAATGCTTGTTTCTCCTTTGTGCTTCTGTTTGACCTGAGAGGCTAAAGTATCAACTCCACAAGGAAGGGACTTGGCCTCTCTCGTTCACTGTTGTTTCTCAGCACAGTGCCTGCTACACAGCAGGTACTATTTGTTAAATGGATTAAAAAAATACCTTCAGGACACAAAGACTACTAATTATCAAACTAGGAACAAAGAGACTTGGTTTTAACCTGTGTATAACTGAGTGTTCTGATGGCCCAGTGGTTCTTTGCACCATGAGCAGGACCCTGGCCCCTCATGACTGAATCTTGAGCAGCCGAAATGACATGAGAACATTGCAGCAGAGCACTTGCTTAGTATGAGGAAGGCCCTGGATTTGGTGCCCAGTAAAATACACACACACACACAGAGAGAGAGAGAGAGAGAGAGAGAGAGAGAGAGAGAGAGAGAGAGAGAGAGAGAGAGAGAGA
>JADRCH010000227.1:1427021-1475645 GCA_019843965.1 Rhynchomys soricoides | reverse complement strand
AGAGAGAGAGAGAGAGAGAGAGAGAGAGAGAGAGAGAGAGAGAGAGAAACTACATTTACTAGGGAGGACATTACAGTTAGGTAGTTCAGCTGCCCAGAGATTCACCATGGTTCCTCTAGGTCATACCTTGCAGTACCTCTCCAACTATAACTCCAGGGAGCACCAAGATTTCTTGCCACAAGAGTGAGAAGGTCCCACTAACCACCGACTTCTAACACAGAAGTAAGGACAATCCTGTAAAACTGAGCCACATCATGCCCTAAGCCTTAATGGCCCTACCATACCCATGCAAAAGTCTGAATTCTCATAGTGGCCCTTAGAACCCAGTAAAGCCTGTCCTTTCTGCTTATCTCCCAGTCCCTCTAGCACTTACCATTCCTACCCTCTGGCCTTCTGGTGCTGCTCACTTGTTCCAAGGCCTTCATTCCTACAGTTCCCTTTCCCAAGATGCCCTCCGATGCGTACAGTACCATCTCTGGGTCCTCATTATAGTTTTTTTTCCATCCATCCATCCATCCATCCATCCATCCATCCACACACACACACACACACACACACACACCCCTATTGATAAAGTCTAGCTTCTAAATTAGGCTCTGGTTTTAGTGCCAAGCATCGCATAAACGTGGTGGCACATGCTGGCCTGTAATTCCAGCACTCAGGAGGTGGAGACAGGAAGATCAAGGTTATCTCCAACTACTCAGTGGGTTTGAGGTCAGCCTGGGATACACGAGACCATATCTTAAGAAGAAGTTCCTCTTAGCAACTTGACAAAGGTTATTAGTATTTGTGGAGACTATTGTACCTTCCTTACTGTTAACCGAAGTGAGGATCAGAGGTGAGCTCTGACTCCAACAGGGCAGTTAGGATCTGCTCATTGGTATAGGCAATCCTGGTTTCCTGGGCTTGGGAATATACAGGGGTATCTCCCAATTGATCCGGATGACAGAGGAGCCAGAGGGCAGCCAGAACAATAAAAAGCAAGCCCAAGACAAGTTGAGGTTGCAGCAATGGAGAAGGAATAATTCCAAATGTTGCTTCTGAGGAACATCAGCAAGAACTGGTGATGCACATGCTGGAGAGGCAGGAGGCAGCCATGAGTGGTGCTGGTTCTGACACCACTCAAACCCAGGAGTGTTCACAGGTCCATGGATGGCACTGTTTCTGTAGGTGATCAACACATCTGGATAACGTATGACGCACAAATCACATTAAACCCAACACCAGGACATGAATCTGCATTGGCAATTTTTAATGTCTCACTTGTGCAGAACTGAAATGTGTTTTTAAAGGCACAGAAGGAAGGAAAGGCAGTTTATCTGAGCATGAAGTCACAGGAAACGATGCTGGAGAAAAACCATGGGCTGCTCTGCGTAGCTGAAAGAAATAAACAATGCAGTGCTGAATGAGAGCTGACCCTACTTGGTCCATGTGAAGGTATCGCTCACATGTCAGCAGAGCGCAGACACCATAGTGTACAGTCGATCACACTGCGGAGTGAATGCCCAGGAGGTGCTTGCTGCCAGTGACTAGGAGTGGCAGGTGCAGCATCATTCCCATCAGGAGGTGGACAGACATTCGAAGCAGTCAAGCACATACCTTTTCCCACTGGAAATCTTTTATGATGCTTCCTCTACAAGTAAACATCTGCCTGCCTACCAAGAATTATAATTTTAAAAAATGGATTCTGGTCTAATTATGATTTGTGAATAAAAAATTACAAAAATAAAAGCGGAGACTTCTGTCCTTGAAAAAAGATAGAAAACTATATTTTCCTGTAATAAGAGAATCATGAATATTTCACCTTTTATGTCTTTTCAAATGTCATCTCTTCTTTTTTTAATATTTTGCCATAATTAACACTGGGAGATGTATACAATACAGCAACTTCTGCTGAGTAAAAGGATGGACTGTTATTTACTGGGAAAAAATGAATGGGAAAAGACTAGTTCATTCCTAAAGAGACCGGTGGAGGAAGGATAAAGTCCGAGACTGATCTTTACTCCCCCCTCCCCCCCCCCCGTCCCCTTTGAGACAGAGTCTCACTACATAGTTCTGGCTGGCCTGGAACTTGCTGTGTAGACCAGGCTTGGCCTCAGCTCATAGGTCCATCTGCCTCTGCCTCAGTCGCTGAGATTAAATGGAAGTGCTACCAAGCCTTTAAATTAAGACCTTCTTAAAAGCAAACCCAAAGCAATGGTTTAAAAGGTTTCTAATTTCGAGCGCTATTAACAATTCCTAAGCTGTATTTGGTGGCTGACACCTGTAATCCCAACATTGTGAAGACTGAGGCAGGAGGCTGATATGGGTTCTAGGCCATCTTGCACGAAAGAACGAGTTTAGGGCCAGCAAGGACTAGAGTGAGACCTTATGTCCAAAAAAAAAAAAAAAAAAAGGAGGGAGGAGGAGGGGGAAAGGAGGAGGAGGGGATTCCTGATTTGTGTGGCAAAAAAGGGAACAGAGAGCTTTGTGACTGTAACAGTACAGCACGCCTAAGAACTCATTTCAGTAGCAGTAGCCTTACTAATTTTTACTTTTCTTTCTTACTTAAAACACTGATTGGCCGGGTTAAATCATAACAGCATGAAGGTAAAAACGAATTCCATGTAGGTACAAGCACAATGATTTGGGACCACTCTTTGTTTCTGCCTTGCAGAAAGTGCTCGGAGGTGGCGTTTCCACCTTTAAACATACGACCTAAAAAACCCGCCATGCTGATTCCACATAGTGCAGAAATAAAACAAGTTGTGCATTTTCTTAAATTATTTTACAAGTTGATGATAAATCAGATACTAGATAAAACTATGCTTTAAAAATATTAAGCCTCAAAATTTTATCCAGTGTTTTAAGAAATGGATTGTTAAAATATTTTTGAAATGAGATAGTAAATGTATTTAAATTTGGACTTTTATGTACGTAATCATTTTTTCTTAAAAAATTAAAAACATCAAGAGCTGGAACATGCTGCCAGGACAGAAATAATCAGAAGTGTGTCCAGCCATGGGACCTGAGTGGCTCAGTCTTGTTTTGCATTTTTCAGAGCCTGAAGCCTCTCTAGAAGCGGAGGGTGCGAATAGTGCCATGTTGAAAACAACCAGTCAGAAACCGGGAATCCTAGGTTATCTTTGTTCAGCTTGATCAAAGCAGAATATAAGTCTTTAGCCTTCCCAAGTTTCTTGGCAAAAGCGTCGGCTTGAAATTCAAATCTGCGGCTCAGGACAGTTAGGCAGAAAGACAGAATCTGCAGAAGGAAATTGAAGGTATTAGCCGCCTGGTATCTTTGTTATCACTGAAGTCTTCATAAGCCAGGCTGTGGAGGAAGGCTGGTCAGGACATGAGAAAGGCAAGCCAAATCTAGGAGACAATGACTTAGGGACTCACCCTGGGGGACTAAGTCAAACTGAGCTTCCCTCACCCCAAGCACTCAGACCAGAAACACGTATAGAGCTTATTAAAAAGGAGCTTCTGAGAAATCTATCATGTGCCAGACAGGAGTTTCACATGCTCCTCAGGAACCACTCTTGCTTCTGATGTACAAGTCAGGAGTATGATGTTCAGAGGACTGGACAGTTTTCCAGAGGCCACAGGGCTGAAGGTTAGTGCTGAACAAGGGTGACTACGAAGCCAGTGCACGGCACTGTCTCACAGTCAGACCTGTGCTCACTTTCTGTCTCTGATATGCTTTGTCTGTTTTTCTGAGACTGGGTTTCATATAACCCAGGCTGACATCAAACTCCTTTGCCCCCACATCCCAAGAGCTAGCTAAGATCATAGGAATCCACTAACTCATCTGGAGTTCTTTTCCAATATTTATTTTGTATTTGTATTTTGCCTGGTGCCCGAAGAGGTCAGAAGCAGGCTACATGACCCAGAGTTACATTGTAGATGGTTATAAGTCATCATGTAGGTGCTGGGAACTGAACCCAGGCCCTCTGCAAGGGCAGGGAGTGCTCTTAACCACTGAGCCATCTCTCCAGCCCATAGAATCACTCTTAATATTCTTGATCATTTATCTATCTTTAATAAGTCTTCTTCAGCTATTCTAAGCAATTTGGCAGAGCCTCCGATAATAATTTCAGGTTCTGTTACTGCCATGGTCTTCCTACACAGCTGGCCTCACACCCACGATCCTCTTACTTCAGCCTCCCACATCAGAACTGACCATTCTCCAAGTGGCTTCAGTAACATCTCAGAGTAAGTTCATAATTTCCAAAGACCATAATGAGAGGGAAACTTTTCCTGGGAAAAATATACATTCTGAGGGATTAAAGAGTTTTTGTATCAACACTCGAGGGGCAGAGGCAGGTGGATTTCTGAGTTTGAGGTCATCCTGGTCTACAGAGCAAGTTCGAGGACAGCCCCAAGACTACATAGAAAAACCCTGTCCTAAAAAAAAAAAAAAAAAAGAAAGAAAAAAATCACAATTTTTTTTTTCTTTAGCTTTTGGGAACTGGGGAGATGGCTCTGTGGGTAAAGTGCCTATTTACTGTGTGAGCCTGAGGACCCAGCTGTGAATTTGAATTCACAGCTAAATGTGTATCAGAAGCCCCAGTGATAGGGAGTGGGAAGATGAGGGAGATCTCAGGGGCTTGCTGGGCAGCCAGGTTCAGTGACATAGGAAGATTCCTGGTGTGAACGTCTGGCCTTGGAGAGCAACAGAGGAAGGCATCCACTGTTAACCTCTGGTCTCCCAGGCACACACGGGCCAACATTCTTACGCATACTTTTCACTCTGTCTCTGTCTCTGTCTTTGCCACTAACAAATACTAGTTTCCTAATAAAGTTTGAGAGTCTCTGTTACCATCCAATTCTGCATGAAATTTCTTTTAAATCTTGAATATACATTTTGGTTTGGCTATCTGAGCCACATGAGGTGGTCTGTACCTGTCACTCCAGCTACTGGGAGGCTGGGGCAGGTCGGAGGCAGTGAGACCGTCTCAAGGAAGGAGAGAAGGGGAGGGGAAAGGTGATCCTTACCCCAACCTTCACCCACTGGCTCTAATAACCGTATCTCAATGTCCCCAGCACACGTGAGGACCTAAGTTCAGTTTTTAGAACTATAAAAAACAAGCCCCCCCCAAACAAACATACAGTCTCTCAATTTTGTCCTTCACTTCTTTGAAGTGCCTTAGTCAACCAGTCTTTGAGTTTTCTGTAATACATAAATAAAATAGAAGCTAAATGAGTAACCATCTGTTCTGTTGTAAGTTTCCAATATTTTTAAGGGTTTATTCCTAATTATGTGTATGCATGCAGCGTGGGCATGGATTACATGAGTATAGCTGCCTACAGATGCCAGATCCATTGGACTTCGTTACAGGCAGTACAGGACGTGAGTTCTAGGAACTGAACTCTGCGTCCTCTGGAAGAGCAGCACTGACTCTGAACACTGAGCTAGCCCTCCATTTGTTTTTAAAAGGGCAATCCCAGGAAAGTATCTCTCCTATTAGGCCTCTTAAACTCCAACACTGCTTACAAGACATCTAGGCTAAAATAACCAGCGCCTCTGAAATAGACCTCCCAGGAAACTCAAAGCTTAATAACCAGTTGTTAGTACCTGTGGACTACACACATTCCAAACCACTCCAACACTCCAGATTTATTTCAGTATTGTGAGGTGAATTCAACTACTGAGTAAGGAGACAAAACACAAAGACTCCTCTGAGTAGCCCGAGCAGACATCGTCCATCCGTCCGTCTGTCCGTCCGCCCCACCTCCCTGTGTCAGCAGCACTCTACTCAGCTGGAGCTCCCCTGTGAGCTGTGAACTAAACATGGACTAATGCGGAAGCCACAGAGAGGTTATTAGCCCAAAGGGGTAAGAAAAACATTAGATAAATAAACAAAACTTTTAAAATGCAGGGTGCTGGAGGATCATTTACTATGTATGTGCAGTGAGTGACCTTACCTCATCTGAGTTAGGACAAAAGCATTCTGTATCATGCCCTTTTCTTTTTCATTGTTGTTCTTGATGATGTGTTTTGAGACAGGGTTTCTCTATGTAGCCCTGGCTGTCCTGGAACTCACTCTGTAGACCAGGCTGGCCTCAAATTCAGAGATCCACCTGCCTCTGCCTCCTGCGTGCTGGGATTAAAGGGTAAGCCACCGGCTCTGTATCATGTTTAATCAGCAAACTGCATAATGCATTTTATAAATGTGTCCATCAAAAGTTAAAAAGTTTAATGTTTAGGGGCTGGAGAGATGGCTCAGCAGTTAACAGTATGTACTGCTCTTCAAGGGGACCCAGGATGGACTCCCAGCAGCCATGTCAGGTGGCTCAGAGCTGCCTATACCTCCAGCTTTAGGAGAATTCACCAACTCTGGCCTCTGCTGGCACCTGCATTCACATGCACACGCCACACACAAATATCATACACATAGCTTAAAATAATAAAAATAAATCTTAAAACCAAAAACCAGTTGTTTACTGTCTATAATTTAGAAATAATAAATACAGGTTCTCTGTTAGATTCAGCTCTGTGGACAACACTTTATAGCTGTGTCTCTTATAACCTTTACTCTAGAGCGTGGTTCTCAACCTGTGGATCCTGAGGTCAGACAACCCTTTCACAGACATCTCATATCAGATATTATGAATATTAGGTATTTATAATTCATAACCGTAGCAAAATTACAGTCATGAAGTGGCAACAAACATAACTTTATGGTTGGGGTCCCCACAGCATAAAGGAAGTGTATTAAAGGGTCGCAGCGTTAGGAAGGCTGAGAACCACTGCTCTCAACACGTCTTATCACACGTGCAGGATCTGCTCCCGAGTCACTCCTAACTAACCTCAGTAGAGAAATACCAACTTTTGGTTTAGTGGGTCTTGGAGGGAACTCCAGAGTTACTGTGAACAATCAGAAGAACACTGTCACACACCCTCTCCAGTCTAGCTGTCACCTACTCAAGTTATAATTTGTCTTGTCCTCTCACACACATTTTCACACCCACACTGGTGACCGTGGCTGAGGACATTCGAGCAGGTGACCTCCAGCTCTGAGGCACATACAACAGGGTTTTTATTGCTAAGCCCCAATTCTCTGTTTTTATCTCCCAATAGTATTATGAGCACTTAGTTACTTAGACTCCGGTTTCTCTGCTACTTTTATACTGTCCAGTCTGTCAGTGAGGAGCCAAAAGAATGTAGAGCTTAACTGATTTATTTACTACCCTAAAAAATCTAGATTTGAAACAGGCAAAACCATATTATATGGTAGTTTTTAAAAGCATACATTACCTCATTGTAAGGTGAGAAAATAAACTGAAAGATGATCAAGAGTCCGATCAGAGTGGGTTGGCTGTCATAAAAACCAAAGGCGGCAAAAAGTTCCCTTCGACCAATTAATACAGCAAACAAGAAAAAACACAGGAAAGAGTTCATCTAGAAAAGACGGCACAACACTGCATGTTACTATGATGCTAAGCAAGCCTGTATGCATTTTCTTGATTAATGACTGATGTGGGAGGGCCCAGCTCACTATGGATGGTGCCAGCCCGGGGAGGTGGTCCTGGACGTACAAGAGAGCAGGCTAAGCAGGCAGTGAGGGCCAAGCCAGTGAGCAATGGTCCTCCATGCATTAGAGGGTCTCAACTTAATGCTGCAACCCTCTAATTACTTTCTTCCTCAGGCTGTGGTGATTTCCCCCAGCCATAACATTATGTTGTTGCTACTTCATAACTGTAATTTCTACTGTTATATGTTGTAATGTAAATATCTGATATGCAAGATCTGATATGTTACCCCCAAAGGTGTCAGGATCCACAGATTGAGAAGAAACACTGCAGATATACACAACATCCCAAGTTTGGGTCATAGCATTTTATCGCTGCAATAGAAACCATAACTAAGACTCAGAGGGTCTTGCTGGGTAGCCCATGCTGGCCTCACAATCATAATCTTCCTGCCTTAGGCAGGAGGCATTAAAAGCATACACCTTTAATCTTAAAATTTTATATATAACATATATAATAACATGCTATCCTAGCACCAGCTGAAGTGCCAAAATTTGGCACTTCAGGGAAAAAGATTTTAGGGCTGGAGAGAGCTCAGCAGTTAAGAGCACTGGCTGCCCTTGCAACGAACTTGGGTTTAGCTCCCAGCACCAACATCACATGGGTTATAACCACCTGCAACTCCAGCTCCAGGGGATCCTAGGCTTCTGGCCTCTGTGGGAACCTGCCCCCAAGTACACATATTTATATAAAGATATACATACCTATACTTGATAAATAATCATTAAAAACAAAATCTTTTTAAAAGTTTTATTTTACAAAAGATTCTTTAAAAATCTTTAAAAAGTAGATAAAAATATAGAAGCTGTGCAGTGGTAGCACACATCTTTAATCCCAGCACCAAAGAGGCAAAGGCCAGTGGACCCCTGAGTTTGAGGCCAGCCCCGTCTACAAAGTGAGTTAAACTGTCTATTTTTTCACACTTATGATTTACTTACTTTGTGTGCATGTGTATGTGTTTCTGCAGCTGCGCATATGCCATTGCAAACACGTGGAGGTCAGAAGACAACCCACAGGAGTCAGAGCTTGTCTTCTACCAGGTGGGTCCCAGGAATTGATCTAATATTGCCAGGACCGGTGGCAAGTGCCTTTGTATGCTGAACCATCTCACCAACTTTAAAAAGCATTTTAATGTACAACTTATCTAGTTTTGCTCCTTTGGCTTTCACGGCTCACATATCTGAGCAGCTGTTGGAGTGATAGCAATGATGGTAACAGCAGTGAACACTAGTATGTACTCACCATGCTCCCGGGACATGCCAAACTCCGGCAGGACTATTCACTTAAGGCCTAAATAGCACTATGCTTTATTATTCAAAGAAGAAATGGAGGCAGAGAGAAATTAAGACATTGCCTCAGGTCACTCAGGGAACCACAAAGAGAAGTCAGGTAGCTTAGCCTCAAAGTTGTGATCCTCCTGCCTTAACATCCTGAATGCTGGGATCACAAGCCTGGAACATCACTCCTGGCTTGAGGCCGGTCTTGACCCATTACTATATATATCTCAGGCCTGGCCTGTTGTACTTTAACGTACATACGTACTTAGCATTTCTTTTTATGTAGCTCAGAGGCCTTCACTCCTAAATTTTTTACTTATCTTGTTTATGTGTACATTTGTATGCAAGAACACAAGCCATGGTGGGAATACGGACGGTCAGGGGACAGCTTAAGGGAGCTGGTTCTTCCTTCCATCATGTAAGTCCTGGGGTTTGAACTTAGGCTTGGCAGCAAGTACCATCAACTCTTAAGCCGTTTTGCCAGCCCCATCAACCTGAGATCTTTCTGCCTGGGTCTCCTGAGCTCTTAAAATTACAGGTAGAAGATAAAGGCAGGAGGATCGGGAGTTCAAGGTCATCTTTGACTACGCAGTGAGCACTAGGCCTGAACTACATGAGACCCTGTCTCAAACAAAACAAAATAAAATATAACTGTCATGCTAAACTCACCTGACTAATGATGATATTTTTTACTGTGTGTCCCAACTTCCAGTGTCCCAGTTCATGGCCAAGTACAGCCAGTACCTCCTCATTTTTACATCCTTGTTTCTTATTCTGAATCAAAGAAAAAAAGGAAAATTGATTAATAACCTTTAATTCATTTATATCTTTTGCCTTGACCCATCTAATTAAACAACCAGACTTTAGTATAGAACTTGGCATAACAGAGCACTCCTTCCATGTGAGAACTTTCAAAAGGCACGGGGAGCACACCAAGCACCTCTAAAGCTGAGAGAGGAGGAAGTAGCTAGAGTAAGACCTGAGAGACAGGGAAATGGCTCAGTAAGTAAAGGGCTTGTGCCAAGCCTTACGACACAGGCACACAAAAAGTCTACTTATTATTTTATTGTGTGATGTGTGGGGGTAGGTGCTCATGTGCCTTTAGCACACATGTGGCAGTCAAAGGGTCACTTTTAGGAGCTTCTTTTTCTCTCCTGCCATATGAGTCCTGAGGATGAGGCTCAGGTCGTCAGCCTTAGTAGCAGGCACCTTTATCTGCTGAGCCAATGTTTCATCCATAACCCCAGTTCCAGGACATCTGATGCCCTCTTCTGCCCTCTCCAGGCACCAATCATGCACATGGTGCACATTCGTACATGTAGGCAAAACACACATAAACATACATACACGCATGAATAAATAAAACAAAACCAGCCAACCAACCAAACAAACAAAAACACACAGATGGCTTAGGAGTTCTGCTCTTTCAGAGATTTAGGTTTGGTTCCCAATACCCATGTCAGGTGGCTCACAATCGCCTCTAAGTCCGGCTGCAGAGGACCCAGACACTTTTCTCTGGACTATGTACTTACCCACACACAACACTCATACACATAAATTAGTCCCTGAAAAATTCAAGGGCACTGGGCTGGAGAGATGGCTCAGTGTTAAAGGCACTGGATACTCTTTCAGTGGACCTGGGTTCAATTCCCAACACTCACATGGCAGCTCACAATTGTCTGTAACTCTGGTTCCAGGATATCTGACACCCTTACATAGACATACATGCAGGCAAAACATCAATGTCCATAAAATAATAATAAATAAATTATCTTAAAAAATCCAAAGGCATTAACCCCTTTAACCATACTATTTAATCCTTGTACAGAAATTGTCTCTTCTAGATATTCATAAAAGGTACAGGCACCTTACCAGATCATCCCTTTAAAATGAAAATAAATGCTCAAATGACAACCATTATTTTGCAAAACTCAAAAGAAAAAGCACAAGAGATTTCATGGCATTTTAACTTCAACCCGGAACTCAGAGGTGAGAGCTTGCATCATTCGGATTCCGCCCCACTCCCATCCTAGAACATCTGATTCCACTTGGGAGTGTTTTGGTTTAATATGTGAGTTTGTAAAAGAGGTGTCACTGGTCTCAAGCGGAGATAAGCCATCGAGGCTGCCAAACATCAAAACATGATACTATTCAGTCCAATAACGCCAAGGTTGAGAAACGCTACCAGCCTTTCCTTTGCCTGAAGGAATCAGTTCAGAAAGCTTAAATCACTTGTCCAGAGCTGGCTGGTGAGTGACTAGGATCTATTATCATCTCACATGGGACCACACCAAAGGCATATGCAATCCCACATACAAAAGCTAGGGTTATTTCTAAAGATTATTATATCATTATTTCTTGCTATCCTCCCTCATCCATTTATTCCTATGTTTTAAATTTTACTAGTCAGTATTAGCTGACCTCACTCAGCAATGTTTTTAGACTCTCAGGTCCAATTTAAGAAAAGTTTTCTTGGGGCTGGGTGTGGTGGCACAGGCCTTTAATACCAGCACTTGAAAGGCAGAGACAGGTGGATCTCTGAGTTCGAGGCCAGCCTTGTCTATATAGTGAGTTTCTGGGCACCTAGGGCTATGTATAGAGACCCTGTCTTAAAAACAAACAAACAAATGAAAAAAACAGGAACGTTTTCTTGGGCTGGTGAGATAGCTCGATGGGTAAAAAGAACTTTGCTAACAAGTCTAGAGACCTGAGTTTAGTCCCTGGAATTCAAGAAAAGGTGGAAGTAGAGAATCGGTGCCACAGAATTGTTCTCTGATCTCTAGACTTGTGCTATGGTATGCACATATGCACTCACACATGCACTCACATGAGTGTGCATATACACACAAAATAAAAAAAGGAAGAACTGCCTTCTCTTATACTCCCTCATTATCTTGTATCCAAAGCTTCCCAGTATCAGAGCGAAGAATGTTTGTCCGACTATTCCCCCTTTACACTGTAAGTTTATAAAGATAAGACTTCTTGGGTTGGAGAGATGGCTCAATGGTTAAGAGCACTGACTGTGCTTCCAGAGGTTCTGAGTTCAATTCCCAGCAACTACATGGTGGCTCCCAACCATCTGGGATCTGATATCCTCTTCTGGAGTGTCTAAAGAGAGAGACAGTGCACTCACATACATAAAATAAATAAATCTTAAAAAAAAAAAAACAAAAAGACTTCTAACCCCAGTACTCTCCTGAGTGTCGGGTTAGAGGTGTGAGCCATCTGTGCCTTCTATATACTAGGCAAGTACTTTACCAACAGAGCCACATTCCCGCTCCCTACTTTTGTACACTTCTGACAGCCCTGGCACTTTCTTTGTAGACCAGGCTAGCCTCAAATCACTTGTCTCTGCCTCCTGGGTTCTGGGATTAAATTTAAGGCACGCACCACCTTCCCCTGACTACTTTTGTATTTTTAATGCCAACCAAAGCAGTTCAGTAGAAAGCATATATTTCATAAGTGTTAAAAACAAATAAAACTGATTCAATCACATAATGTACCCAGGGATCCTCATTGACTAAATGACAAGAACAGGTCTCAGCTCTGTCCACTGCCAAAGTAAAGCCAGGGAAGCCTATTAACTGGTATGTCTCAGTTATACTAAAAACTAAATGTTTATCTCCTTATTTTGTCTATAGAAATTCTTTGATCATAAACAAAAGGAATTTGGGCCAATGAGATGGTTCATCGGGTACAGGTCAGGGGTAACCTGCCCCCAGACCTGAACACAACTGGCTCCATAAAACTCAGCATATAAGCAGCACTCCTTGCCCAAAAAAAAGAAAAAAAAAAAACAAAGGCCTGATCCATCAAAGCCCACAGTTGTGGTAAGTCTCTAAATGTACTAACCTTGCTTTTTTGCTTCTGTAGGTCCACTTCTGACTAACTGTTCTTGTTAACTGAAGCGTGTCAACTCAGGTATGGTTTTTGTACTTAAAAGTTCACCCTAAGAAAGGCTACATTCAGGCTATGGTGATTACACTGAGTAGTTGCCCGCTGCTCCAAAGACTTTTATTGGCTTAAGTCTGTGTTTAAGTCTGTGTCTGAATAGTCTTCCCTGGTGGGTACAGCACAACTGTCACCAACCCTGGCTAGCTGAGTATAATCCCCAGGACTGACAGTGGTAGGAGAGAATCAAGTCCTACAAGTTGTCCTCCTGATTTCTATTTTTACCATGGCTTACACACACACACACACACACACACACACACACACACACACACACGTACACACAAAAAGCTATCACATATTATTTTTTAAAATAAGATCTTTCAGTTTTAATATGTACATCTTATGCAAGCTTGTAAGGTAGTTTAGCATGTGGGAGTGGTAGACATTTCTCACAAATAGCAGAACTTTAAGAGTTGCAGTATTTGTACTTGGTGGTCTCTGTAAGGTCCATGTACAACATGGAAACTCGTATTATTATGATCTATCAAAGAAACTATGAATAAACACTAAGTCAAAGGCTCTGAGGAAGAAAGAACTCACTTTTACTTTAGCTTTCACTTCTTCACTGTCCCCTTCGCCTTCATTGCAGGATTCCACGCCAGGCTCCTCCTGGTTGTCTTTGTTTCTTACGGAGTACTCTTCTAGTAGAGTGTCAAACAAAACTATTCTCTTGTTCTTGAAGAAGCCATAAAAGTAAGCATTGCTGTGGGAGGAGCGCTTAGAGCCTGTGGAAGACAGTCCAAAGAAGGGACAGAGTTAAAACACCAGGGGTTCTTAGAGCTAGCAGGAAGGACGTTGCACTGAAAGACTGTGTTAATATAAATCATTACCAGCAGGGGGGGCTGGCACCCTGCTCCACTGGTGTGTAGTAATAGGAAGCCAAAGTACTCAACAGCGTGAAATGATTAAACTGTGGCAAAGCTGTGGAATAGAACTTTGGGAAATAAATATAAATACACACACACACACACACACACACACCCCACACACACACACCACACACACACACACCACACACACACACACACACACATCCCCATGGAATTTAGCAAGAGAAAATCTCACCAAAGTATAGTGAAGAATACAAAATGCCACACATATATAAGGTTATCATATTATTAAAAGATGTGCATGAAGACAGAAAGGCACAAACCCAAGTCTATGAGGAAAAAAATACCAAAGTAAGGAAATGTAGCTCATGGGGACCCAGAGGTTTGGATTTTGTCTGTCTCTGTTCCCAGTTTTCTTTTTAAAAAAGAAGACACTTGTTATGAAAAAGCTCTGTTAAGACTGGAAGACGACACACCTAAACTTTCAAGAGAAGCTGAGAGTTCCTGAACTGTGGTTGGTATTACTTTCCAAATGTTCTTCACTGTGCAGTAAGAGAACGGGCCAATTCCCAGCAGCCACATGGCAACTCAACCAACTGTAACTCCAGTTCCAATGGATCGAGGGATCCAATGCTCTCTTCTGACCTCCAAGAGCATCAAGCACACATGTGGCACACAAACATCCATTTGAACAAAACATTTATATACATAAAATAAAAATAAATAAATCCAAAAAATAAAACCCATAAAAATCTTTTAAAAGAAAAGGAACTCACAAAAAGGAAAAAAAAAAAAAGAAAGAAAAAAGAAACAGAACTCACAAGCTGTGAGTCCTTTCACCCAACAAGGCCACCTTAGTTCCTCCCAAACTTAAGACAGACCTTGGTCTGTTCGGACTTCTCCTGCTTGTACCTGAATTGTGAGCATATAGACAAAGCTTCAAAATCCCCATCTAAGATCTTTGGAATCTTACTTTAAGCAGTTTCTTTAGGATCGCTTTTAGGCTAAATGGATCTGCCTGCTTCTCAATGTAGTCAGTGCTATGAACATGAACAAGTCTATTCATACTCGTTTGTAAGCTGACACTCAGAATGTCGATTAGGGGCTTTCATATGTTCTGTTAGCCATCTTGCAGTCTCTTCCCAGATCTGGGAAGCAGTCCTGTGTATAATGTAAAACCAGTTGCTGTATTGGGGGGGGGGGGGGAGTTGGAGACCAGATGACGGACCTTGCAGACCTTGGAGCTGTAGATACAGGTGTTTGTGGACTTCCTACACACTAGGGAGGTGCTCAGATCAAAACTTGCTCCTCATGGTTTCAAGACAAGCACTCTTAACTGCGGATCCAACTCTCCAGGCTAGATTATTTATTTTTGTGTGTATGTATGCATGTACTTTGGCTCATCTGAAGATCAGAGGACAACTTGCAGGAATTAGTTCTCTCCTTCTACCATGTGAGTTCTAGGGTTCAGCACAGTCCTCAGACATGGTTGCAAGTGCCTCTATTCACTGGACCATTATTTGAGGTATAAGTTTTTATGAATGTGTATATACACACATGTGTGAGTGCCTGTAGAGGCTAAAAGAGGGCAAAGGATTCCCATGGGGCCAGAGTTATAGGTGGTTGTGAGCCACCCAGTGTGGGTGCTGGGAACTAAACTCTGGGCCTCTGGAAGAGCAGCAAATGACCTTATCTGCTAAGCCTTCTCTTCGAGCCCCTAGATGCTTTTATCTTTATGCCTCTTTCCTGTCCATTACTGAATCTCCTTTCAGAGCTCAGGGAACTTCACACAGTGAAAATCTTATGAGACTACTTCTCATCTGGGAAACTTAAAAAGCCAAGTATTTGCTTCCTTAGGAACTCCTGGCAACTAGCCTCATGCCCCAGCTCAGTGGGTGAGATGTAGCCCAGGCAATTCTGAATAGTCAGAGTCACACAAAGAAGCAAAGGAGTCAAGAATTCATTCTGCAACTGACAGTGGCAGGGATGTTAGGGTTTTACTAAAAACAACACAAACCAAACACCTCCCCCAGAACAAACAAAATAAAATACTTATTTAAATTATTTTTAGATTTATTTATAAGTATGGGTGTGCACCCATGTGTGTGCCTGGTGCCTACAAGGCCAGAAGAGGGTGACAGATCCCCCAGTACTAGAGTTATAGTTGTTAATCACCACATTGATGCTGGGAATTGAATTTGGGTCCTCTGAAAGAGCAACATATGCTCTTAACCACTAAACCATCTCTCCAGCCCCCACTACATTTTAAAAAATGTATTTGTATGTTTGTGTATGTAGGCGCACATATGTGTGCACATGTATATGTGTACATGTGTGCTGGGGACAGCATACCATGACAGGGGCTGCCTGCAGCAGGCTGGGATGGAGACATCTTAGAAGCCCGAGGCAGCTTCTTGTAAAAAAGGATGGTGTCTGGGACCCTGAGAAGCAGGAGACAGATCCCTCCAGGGGACTGTGGTGGCTATTCCTGATTGTCAACCTGACTATATCTGGAGTGAACTACAATTCAGAATTAGAAGGCTCACCTGTGATCTAGATCTTGAGTCTAGAAGACACAAGTTTTAGATGTGATGGTACGCACACTTCTAATCTGGGCCACACTGCTGCTAGAGACCTACATAAGGACATTGGAAGGAGGAAGATCCACTCTTCTTTGCCTGCGAGCCTTATGGGACTAAGCAACTGCTAGATCTTCGGACTTTTATTCACAGCTGCTGCTGACCATTGTTGGGGAGTTTGACTACAGACTGTAAGTCATCAACAAATTCCCTGACTATATAGACTACCCATAAGTTCTGTGACTCTAGACAGCCTGACTAATACAGGGACCCACCATCTGAAATAAGGGACTGCCTAATTATTCTATTATATCTGACTTTCTTACTTCTTTCTCCTTCTGCTCTGGTGAATTCTGTGAAACTAGATGTTCCTTGATGTAATGATTCTTAAACAATTAAAAATTGAAGTACAGGGGCACAGCACAGCACAGTCCTAATGGCCCAGGTGCATGCTGTGTGCTCTCATCTTGGAAACAATGTAATAACTGCATAATGGTAGTTTCATTTTAATGTTTGACTTGCAAAGAAAGTTTGAAGAAATTATTAGAAAATAAAATAGAGCCAACATTGGGACTTGAGAAGGTAAAAAGCTACTGAAGTTATGAAATACGTTTTGCACAACATTGGAGAGTGGTTCCTGGAAAAGCAAGTATAGAATACATAAAATTATCTACTAGTAAAACTAAGTCAAAACACTGGGACTCTTAGGAGAGTCATTGTGTGCAATGTGCAGAAGCAGAAAGCAGGCGGAACTACTGAGTTGGGGTTAACTTGATTCTTTCTGGCCACTGCCTGGCAGCTTTGCCCATGTCATTTATCATTAGAGCTTCACAGGAAGATGCAAGTAGCTGACCTCGGAGCTCTGAGCTCTGAAGTATAATAAGTCAAAGGCTAAAGTTTAAATAATGATAAGTTTGCAATTATTATTTTGGCCACAGGCCTGGGAATAGGGAAAGGTTGAAACGTTGGGGAATAACTGTAATTCTTGATATTTGTGGGATGTGGTTATTCTTTTGAATCTGATTTGGCAATGATTATACAATGTCTTTTTTTTTTTTTTTCCTACCTGCTTTTGGAGTAACAATAAAAGACTGGGGCAAGAGAAAGGTGAGGAGCAAGTGGAGAGCGAGTGAGGTGAGAGTGAGGTGCGCATGAGGTATGCGTGAGGTGAATGTGAAGAGCGAGTGGAGAGAACGCAAGGAGAGTGTACGGGAGTGAGTGTGGTGTGTGAGTGGAAGGGGAACGCACGGAGGTTAAGTGACACGAGCCTTGAATACAGGATTCTGCAGTGGCCATAACATAACCCCCCCATCCATCCTGGCTCCACTCTGATTCTGAACTCATAGCCACCCATCAAAAAGTCCATTTCTTAAGGTTGGTAAACAGCCTTCTGGAGATGTTGTAGTTATCAGTAAGAAGTTCCTCTGCTTAAATCACTAGCTCTCGCAAGCTCTGGCTAAGATGGTGTTTAAAGTGTTTAACAGTAACTCAGACATGAGGACTCTTAGTTCCTTAAGAATCCATTCTTCTTCCAATCCTCAACAAGTTGCCATTTATGACTGTCCACATCAAATCCAGGTTGTCAGTTATCCTTAATGTCTCTTCCTCATTTCCCTATATGTAATCTATTAGCAAATGGCATCAACGTCCTTTGTTTCTCTTCATCAATTATTGCTCAAGCCTGAACAAACAAAAGAAACCACCACTCCAGCCCATCTAACATGGACCACTCCGACAGCCTCCTCGCTGCTCTCCGTGCTTCCATCCTTACCTTGCCCTATAATGCATTCTCTAAGCAGAAGCCAGGACAGTCTCCTGGATGTGTGTGGTGGCTCATACCTGTAATTCCAGCATGAGGGAAACGGAGGGAGTAAGGTCAAGAGTTCACAGCCTCAACTGTAGAGTAATTCTGAGGTCAGCTTTGGCTACTCGTGACTGCCCCAAACATCAACGGAACCCGAACTCTTTACCCTGACTTACAGAGGCCTGTCAGACTGCTGCACTCTTGTAGCCGCTCATTCTAGTGGCAGCCATCTTTGCTCTCCTCTCACTTTGCAGCTGCCTCTCATTGGTGATATTTTAGTTTGTAGTGGGCACCAGCAAACCATGGCTTCAAATTAAACCCAAGGTGCTGCGTGTTCGCATGCAGTCTTACTGGAACCCAGCCAGGTTCACATGCTTGTGCCCTGCCTGTGGCTGCTTCTGCCATATGAACATCTGAAGAAGACAATGTAGGCCACAAAGCTCTGAACAGTGAGTAGCATGATTTTTTACAGAGAACTACCGTTCAGAGGAAGCACTGTTGAAAGGTAGAGGGAAGAAGTGATTTGTTTAAGAGCCCATAGCTAGTAAGTTGCTGAGACAGAATCTTTTCTAATTATTTTAAACAGAAATTCTGACATGTACACAACTGTTATCCCCTTAATTTAGCAGGCTTCCCTGAAACTTAACTAATACGTGGCTTAACTCTCCAAAACAAACAGAAAAACAGTTTGATAATGTGAGGTATCTGATGGTACCACAGGTTAGAGTCCCCTGGGACACTAACGTTCTGCTAGGGGAAACAAAGCCAAGAACACTGGTTTTGTTTTACAGTCTTTAAACTAGTGCTATATAGCCAATCATTCAAGAGTTCAATTCAACTACCCTGGCTAGGCAGACAGCAGGGTGAGTTTTGGTCTACTATACAATATGGGATGAGACAGTGAAAGGCTTTGACCAGAGATTAAGAATAGTACTGTATGGCTAACCAAACAGAGTTGTAGATAAAAACTGGATTTGGCATCAGGCTGCCAGTTTCTATACTAAGTTCCTATAAATCGTTTTGTTTTTCCTTTATTTTTATTTCATTTTTAAAAATTTACATTACAGGCAATTGTGAGCCACTATGTGGATGTTGTAAATCCAACTTGGCTCCTCTGGAAGAACACCCACGAATTAACTGCTGAGCCATCTCTCCAGTGTGGATTCTATAAATCTTAAAAAGCCAACTGTAAAATCTTATCCTACTTTTTAAGTAACAAACTTAAAACAAACATAAAGACGGACTGATTTAAGAACAGATACTCAGACCACTCTCCTCACCTCCAGGAAGGCTTACCTTCAACAACATACACCTTAGTCAAAGGGAAGTCAATACTCTTTGCCATCACTTCAATTTCCTGCTTGAGCTTTCCCTCCGGTAGAGGTGTGAATTTGTCAAACAAAGGGGCAATATAGTCAGCATAAATAGTGACAAGAACCTGAAAAATAAGTAACAGGAAAAACTGCTCATTAATAAAAATTTAATTATATAATTATGTTCATCCAACAAACACCTGGGACATTATCTGTTTAGTAAATTAAATCAAAATAGCAGTGTGATAACACAGATGCTACTAACAGTGACTAAGAATTCTGGGCCTAATCAGTAGCTTTTTTTGTGGATTTCTAGCACTGTAAGCCAATTATAACGCACACTTGTTCATGCTGGTTGAAATGGTACTTCTGGATTATTTCCTCGGTCTTTGCTCTCAGTCAGTTTGCCATATTACAGGTATTTAAAGACAAATAGTTCATTTTCTGATCTTGATCCTAACAAACACCGCACAATTCAGATGGAAATAACCCTCATCACCAATGGAGCTGAAGAACTGACAGATGGTATTTTCTAGGGTCTCTGAACATACCCTTTGATTGTACGATTGTCTGTGTGATGAAGCAGTTTAGAATATGAGAAGCAGAGAAGGAAAGGGACATAAGGAAGGAAAATGGGGGTGAGAGGAGGGAGGGAGAGAGAGGAGAACGGGGAAGAAAAGAAAGAAGGAAAGCGTGGAGAGTGGGTAAGGAGAAAGCAGAACAGAGAAGGGGTGGAGAAAAGAAGCAGCATGGAGGTGGATGCCTGTCTCAGCACTTAGCAGGCTGAGGCAAGAGGACTGCCAGGAATTTGAGGCCAGCCTAGGCTACATAGTAGCTTTGAGGCTAGCCTGAACTGAAGAGCAAGATGCTTCTAAAGAAAAAAAAAAATTAATTGAAAGGAAAGGGATTCCGAGAAAGGGACCAGGAAGGGTGGTAGAGAAAGCTGGGTGAGGAAAGCACATGCTTTTTAAAGACAGGGTCTCTAACCCTGACTGCCCTCATATACAGCTGAGGATTGTTCTGAACTTCTGATTCTCCTCTCTTCACCTCCCAAGAGCACTACCAACTCTGCATTATAAAGTGCTGGGGACTGGCTAGGGCCGTGTGCATGCTAGACAAGCACTCTACCCACTGAGCTACATCCTTAGCTCTATGCTTTCATCTCTTGTCTCTTATAAATCCACTAATTCAAAACATTAAGGCTTTTAGGCACTGGGAGGAGGGGAGGAGACATCAATCAAAAAAGCCATCCATTTTGGTTAAACTTACGAGTATAGTCTCAGTTGCCTAGCAGCCAGATCACTGAAAGTGACTAGCAACTAGCTTCTGGCAAGCGGCACGAGTCAGGATAAAGAGAAGAAAATGTGTGGTCAGTCAGTTCCCCTACTTTATATCCCAAAGCAGGAACCGAGAGGGCGAGGTATATGAGCGGCTACACTGAAACCTCTCAGGACCCACCTAACACGCCGATGAGAACCAAACCCCAGGAATGCCAAGGAACTTTTGCAAAAGCAAATGAAATAACTAGAGAATAAGAGGCCATGAGTTTGAGAGGAGTGTGAGGACATGGTAAGAACTGGAGGAGAGAGAGGAGGGGGGGAGTGAGAAAAGATGTAGACATCATATTAACATACGGAAGTCTCAGATAAATGAATAAAATGAACAAGAAAGGAAGTAAACAATTTACTTACCAGAGAAACAACTAATGTGAACAGCCAGGCATAAATAAAAAAGTAGTCACCTCCAATTTTAATAATGTAAAGCAGAAGGGAAGACACAGGCAATAAAATACATTGAGTCACAATAAATTTTTTGATTGCATCTTTCATAAAAAACTCCAAAGTCTGAAAAAGAAAATATTACCACTATTAACTGAGCAACATATTTAAAATTCCTAAACTTAAAGAACACAAGGTAGGCCTAGGACAATAAGCGAAAGTCTTGCATTTCATAGTTTAGAACAGAATGTAACTACTATTAGCTGGCAAGCAATAAGGGTTTCTATCAGGCCCTTAAAGTAAGGTCTTTGCCATCCCTATGGTTTCTTTGTCCTCAGTGGATCCATGCTGTAAGATAGCAGACTATATCTAAATTCCTGCCAGCGTGGACTGAAGCACAGAGAACCTTCACACTAAACACCCTGCGCTCCCTGTCATACCTGGTGATTGAAGCCGTGCCTTTCTTCTATCACAAAAGTATTGTACAGACTCCAGGGCAAGCCAGTCAGTGCACTGAAGAGCATGGCCAACAGCAGGAACACCAACGACTGAATGATCTAAGCACAAACAAGGCAGGAAGGAAACCATCAAGTGAACTGAAGCACAAACCAGCAAGTATACCTGAGTGCTTGTTCTGTCCCAGGCAATGCACTTGATCCTGTGGGGAACAGGCTGTAGCAGCCTGCCCTTGGAAAATGTTTACTTAGGAGAGGCACGACTTGAAAGCTACCTGAAGTCACAGGGACAAATGGTTGGTAGGATTCAGACAACAGAGAAAGCAACATATGTTAGACGGATTCAAGGAAGACTTACTCTTGGGCCTCTTGTGTATTGTTGAGCCAGGGTCTCACCATGGACCTCTGGCTGGCTTGAAACTCTCTGACTATGAAGACCAGAGCTACAAGGTGAGACCTTGCTTCTGCCTCCTAGTGTTGGGAATAAAGGCATGTGCCATCATGCCTTGCTGAATTCAAGAAACATTTAATGAGTTGGTGCAACTCTGAGGCTGCTGAGATGGAGGAAGAGAAACGACATTTACACTTTTTTGTTTGTTTGTTAGTTTATTTTTCAAGACAGGGTTTCTATGTGTAGCCTTGGCTGTCCTGGGAATCATTTTGTAGATCAGGCTGGCCTCGAACTCTCTGCCTCTTCCTCCCTCTGCTAGGATTAAAGGCGTGTACCACTATGCCCCTAGAGAAATAGCACTTAAAAGGAGGAGCAATTTCAAGTGTTTTGTAAAAGTGCGGAGGGAGGAAAGAGCATCTAAAAGGCACGTATGAGCTAGAATCTGGGAAAGGAACAGAGTTGAGAAAACCATCCCAGCTGAGAAAGGCAGTGTGGCAGGAAGCTCATTCCTGCAGAAACCTGCAGAGTATTAGACAGCCGCAGCTTGCCGTGGTCAGCCAATCAACCCAGAAGGAAGACATCCTAGGATCCTGGGGGATGAGGAAAATCATTGCTTTGAGAAGGCAGCAAGATCCAGGCCGTGTCTCTCTGTCAGTACCCAAGGATCCTAGGACACACAGCATTATGAATCCTGCACTCAGACCAACCATCTCCTCATGACATGGAGGACTCTACATCAGAGAGGTTCATACTTGCCCAGAAAGAGCAGGCCTTCTCTTGCTGCTCAAAAATAGGACACTAGTTGTGAGAGTCCTCACTGGAAGTCCGGGACGATGGAAGTTCTGCCAGAGAACATACTGCCTACACACAGAGCAGCTGACTCTCCAACTCCTCCTCCCACTTGTCTCCTGTTCTTTCTTTCTTTCCTTTTTTTTTGAGACAGGTTCTGACTATGTGTCTGGATTCACAATCCTCCTACCTCAGCCTACTCACTGCTGGGATTACGGGTAAAAACTCACATGCTGTACACTATTATGCATGGCTTCATTTTTAAATAGAGAAAATATTTTCAATTACACAAGACGTTTCTGTGCATTGTTGAATTTTCTTTTTTTTTTTTTTTTTTTTTGGTTTTTCGAGACAGGGTTTCTCTGTATAGCCCTGGCTGTCCTGGAACTCACTCTGTAGACCAGGCTGGTCTCGAACTCAGAAATCCACCTGCCTCTGCCTCCCAAGTACTGGGATTAAAGCGTGCGCCACCACTGCCCCGATGAATTTTCTTACTGCCAATTTCTCATGAGCGAAAACCACTTTTGATATTTAATTCCAGCATTTAGGAGGCAGAGGCAGATGGATCTGTAAACTTGAGGCCACAGCAATTTGTGAATTTGGTCTGCACAGCAAGTTCCAAGGCCTACATAGTGAGACTTGCCCAAAAGAATAAAGATACATATCACAGTACACAAGAAGAATTCGGTCAATATAAACGTTCATCTCCAGGACAGTAACAATATTCATCTACATACTCGGACTCAGTTACTGTTGCTTTAAAACCTGACTTTTCTACTGAATAAGATATATGAAATATTTTCTTAAAATTAATTTTATGATGTGGGGTGGTAGGGTGTACACCTTTGGTCCCAGCACTTGGGAGGCAGAGGCAGGTGGATCTGTGTGAGTTCCAGGCCAGCCTGGACTACAGAGAATTTTAGGACAGCCAGGGCTACATAGAGAAACCCTATCTCTAGAACTCCCCCAGCACAAAAAAGCAAGAAGCTATCTGGGTGTTTTGCTTGCATGTATGTATGCATATGTATGCACTGACACAACATGTATGTGTACTATGTGTATGTTGGTGTTCAGAGAGGCCAGCAAAGGGTGTTGGATCCCCTGGAACTGGAGTTTCAGTTGTTTGCTATTATGTGGGTGCTGGAAACCTGGGTCTCATTTTTTTGCAGAGGGTGAGTGGGTGGAGAACAAGGTCTCTCTCTAAGGACCAGACTAGCCTAGAACTCATAATTCTCTAGCCACAGTACCTGGCACTGTAATTTAAATAAAAAATCTAAAAAAAGTAGTTGTCTTGATCTTTAAAAATTTTGGTCAATACCCAAAACTCCAATACTAATCAGCTCTTAATATGTAGGGAAGTAAAAGAAAATAACAAAACTAGTTTGTTTTAACACCTTGTTATTTTAAAACACGGGACAAGGGCTGGAGAGATGGCTCAGTGGTTAAGAGCACTGGCTGCTCTTCCAGAAGTCCTGAGTTCAATTCACAGTATCCACACAGCAGCTCACAACTGTCTGTAATTCCAGTTTCAGGGGATCTACTACCTTCACACAGACATATCTGCAGGCAAAGCCTAATAAATCATTAAGAAAATAAAACACTGAGGAACCTGCAGGACTAATCTCTTTTTTATTTTTCTTTTTGCAATGATCTGAGGGGAATTTAAACAATGCCCAGCTTCTCTCATGCATCTTATTGCACGGACAGCTCTCTCTGGGGAGAGGTCATACAGCTAAAGTTAACTTCAATGAGAACTATCCCCAAAGGTCCCCGTGTGTAGGCTCTTTAGTATGACTAGTTCTGGGACATCTCCATCCTTTTATCACACCCAGGGCCTTCACTTGAGACGACCAAGTTGCCGTCATACAGCCCTGCTATATGTTTCTAGTGGCTGAAGGAGCAGCACTGGCACTCCACAGCCAGTGTCGGGTCTGTGGTGTAGTTCATTAGGTTGGATCTGAGACTTACTTTCTGTCATCATTTTTCACTTCTTTGCTGTACTTTCACATTTGTCAGCCAACTCTGCCTTCTAATCATCTCTGCCCCCTTCAGTCTAGATCTGTGTCTGTGTATCTGTGTGTGTGTGTCTGTCTGTCTCATCATTGCTGTCCAGTATTGTCTTGAATGCCTGGGCTCAAGTGATTCTCCAGCCTCAGCCTCCCATGTAACACCAGAGATGTGCACCACTGGACCCAGATCAACTACTTCTTTTTATGAATGCTGGAAGAGAACGAGGCATCCACTCTGAATAACATATACAGTAACCAAATATGTGTTCGATGAGAATACTGACACGACTGCTTGTGATTACCACTTATATCATGACCTGTGTACTGACCACCTAACAGGGAAGTCTGCAGTTTATTTAACTATTCACATAATACACTGTGGTGACTGAAAATTGGGCCAGCGTTAAAACCACACTGTGGTAACTTACATACGTATATATCAGAACCACACAAAGTGCGGACTCCAACCAATATTAGCCGCCATCAAAGAACAAAGGCCTAGCTAAATAAACCAATAGGAAAACAACCCTAAGTTATTATTAAATGCATAATTCATACCTCAGAACATTACATAAAATATCCCAATAAGATCAGGACTCACCCCCAGCTCAGGAGCTAATGGCAACTGATGGGTGCTAAGAGAGAGAAAGACACTTTTCTTTGTCAGGGCTGGAAGGAAGAGCAGCCATTAGCTGCCCATGGCCCAGTGGATGTCCCTACACACATGTGCATATAGGCTGCACTGACTTAGTGGGAGATGTGAGTGTTTCTTCCTGTAGAAGTTGTGCTTACTCATCCAACAAAGTATAACTGTTCTGAACCTGCAAGATGACTTAGATGGTAAAGATGCCTGTCACCACGCCTAACTAGCTGAGTTCAAGTTCAAGCCCTACAGCCCAAAGGGTGGAAGGGGGAACTTCTACAAATTGTCCTCTACCTTACACACACACACACACACACACACACGTCTTGCTGCTGCTTTAGAAAACAGTATATGAAAAGGGTATCCAGTATGAGCACAGTTAGAGCCAAGAGCAACGCACCCACACAGGAGGTCCATGATTTCAATGACTTGGCAGCTTCCAGGAACAAGTCAGAAAGCACTCATTACAGATGGAGAATTCACTTAACACTTTGCCCAGAAGATAGACTTTCTGTCTTTTTAAAGTGTCTGTTTAATGTGCATGCCGCAAACGTACCTGTTAAGTTCTACAAAATAGGGGTTCCTACCACTGCATAGGGTTATTCCTAACAGGCAGCTGTGTAATCAAGACTACATTTCCCAGCTCCCTCCCATGTGGATAAGATCAAATGACTGTTTCACCATGTAATGTGAATACAAGATATCATAACCTTAGCATTACAGAAGTTAAAAAGAGGGCATGATCTTCCCAGGGTCACGGGATAATGAACACATAAAAAAAAAAAAACCCAAAAAAACAAAAAAACAAAACAACAGCAACAACAACAAGAAACCACCTACTCCCTGACTCAGCACATTTACTCACTAATGTGAGTAAATACATTATGTGATTGGGAAATAAACTGTGAAGTCACAAGATTCTGGCGTTATAGTGACTAACTGTAGTAGCTGAACGATGTGGCCCTCATAGGCGCACATATTCAAATGCTGGCACTGTTTGTAGAACTGTTTGCTAAGATTCGGAGCTGTGAACTTGTTGGAGATGTGTTCATGGGTCAGAGGTGAGCTCTCAGCTACTGCCCCAGAATCATGCCTGCCTGCTGCCATGTTCCCCAACATGATGGTCATGGACTTTGAAATGGTGAGCTCCAAATTAAATACTTTCTTTTACAAGCTGCTTTGGTCATAGTATTTTGTCATGGCAATAGAAGAGTAACCAAAACAAATTATGGTTTATGCTAATCCATGCACAGACAAGGAGTGCAGAGACTAAGAGGCAAGTCTACCAATGGTAGGAGCCAAAAAGGCAACTTAAGTGTAAAGCTTACCAAGCAAAATACAGACTGAAAATCCAGGTGAAGGAATCACATACCTCATATTCTGATCCAAAGCCAGCAGAATTACAGAACTGTCCAGAAAGTCTCCAGAGGTAAGGGATTCCTCCAAAGACAAGAATAAACTGTAAAACAAAGCAGATTGTGGTCACATTCGAACAATCTTAGCGACTATCACACGAAAGAGTGCGCTATAAGGGAAAGGGGGGCATGGCCCATTTAGAGTGAAATATTCATTTAGAAGAAGACTAACCATTGAGACACTAAGCTTAGACCACTGAGATATTTTTGCCTAAACACTGTATGTGGGTAAATTGTATAGTATGTAAATTACATTGCAAACCCAGTTGTTTAATATTTAAACATTGTTTAAAAGGCAAACCCAGGAGTCTCACTTATGGAAGTTGAAAAAAAAAAAATCAATATAGGGCCAGAGAGACGGCTGAGCGGTAGAGGCACTTGCCATATAAGCCTTTCCTGGGACCAGTGTAAAGGATCAAAGAGAGAGCTTACTTTCAAAAATGGGTCTGATCTCCACATGCACACACACTGAGGCACACGCGCATGTCACTCCCATCATACACACACACACATACACAAACATCTATTTTTATGGTAATATGTTAATCATCCTGATATTATCATTATTATTACAATGCATCAAAAATACCAGTGAACCCTAGAAATAGGAATCATATGTGTTAATCATAATGCCTTAAATAGTAAGTAAAAACATTTGCCAAGAGACTAAAATGAAAACTTCTCTATCACTTAAGCCTATATGAGTTAAATGGGTTGTTCCAAATTCCATAGGCAATGAGCAGCAGATGGGATTTGAACCAGGCAATATGGCTTTATGACTATCTTTTCCATGAAAGGAAAGTGTCCTTTTCAGTCAGGAAAAAGTATTAGCTTGCTGTTGTTGGTCTGAGATATCATCTCATTATGTTGCCCAGGCAGTATTTGAATTCATGGTTCTAAATGATCTTCCTGCCTCCTACACAGCTGGGAATATGGTATGTACAAATCATGCCTGGCTAAAATATTGTTACTATTGATATAGAAGTGGTGAGTCATGTCCACTTACCAGGCTGTGGGACAGAATAGGAGACTCAGGCCTCCTGTGATCAGGAAAAGATCAGGGCTTCAGTAGGCCCTTACCACTCTTTGTCTTGGGCAAATACGTAAACAGACATTCACTAAGTCACATTCTAAGGACATTAGAAACCACAAAGTAGCTCAAATCGTAAAAACAATGTATGTTTAGCAGCCTGTAATCCCATCTACTCAGAAGGCTGAGGCAAGATTGCGTGTGCTACACAGTGAGTTCAAATTAGCCCAAGAAACAGTGAGACCTTTCTGTGGTGTTGGAGAAATAGCAACTGGCTGCTAGACATACAGCTTAGTGGAGTGATTGCTTAGCATGCTTGAGGCCCTGAATTCAATCCCCAGTTGTAAGGAAGAAAAGGAAGGAAGGGGGAGGGGGAGGGAGGGTCAGTCAGTCAACTCTGGGGCTAGGGATGTGGCTTACTGGTGGAACGTTTGCATGTATGAAGCCCTGGATTCAATTATTGGTACCACTTTAAAAAGAAACATCAATGACTGCAATGGGTACTAGTAACAACAAGGCTGCAGAGATCACTTTGTCAAGAACCAATCTAGTTTTCTTCAAATAGGAATTCAGGAACACAAGATCAAGACCAACCATCCTCCTTAGTCAGAAGCTCATAGCTATGAATTCAAACATGGTTCCTCATGGACAGGGTTTGTTTGTTTATATATTTATTTTTTCTGGGGATTGAATACAGGGCCTTGGACCTCTAGCTGTAAGCTGTATCTACAATCCAGTCTGAAGGCTTGGGAACGATCATATCTTATGGATTTATATCCTTCATTTTTATATATGTATTGATGAAATACAGAGACCTACTTTTAGGTCTGTATATAAAGGATATCGACTGTGCTCATTCACAACTTACTTTTTTTAACTACAGTTTTTTGTTATGAGACAAGAGTCTCACTGTGTAGCTCTACTGTCCTAAATCTTGCTTTGTAGACTAGGCTGGCCTCAAACTCACAGGGATCCACCTGCTTCTGCCTCCTGAGTGCTGGGATTAAAGCCGAGCACCATCACTCCTGGCCTGAACTCTATCTGTAAGGTCTTTCCATGGTGGCCTCTAACCTTCCCAGCATTACCAGCTGCTCTCTACATGCTTCCTGCCCCATTATATCTTTGTTATACTTCCATCCTCAGTGATGCGTTCTTATCTTAGATTAGAGGTGTGCATCCCCACACCTGGCTGTCATCTGGAATTTTACAAGCTGCGCTGGTCTGCACAGGTCTAGGTCTGAGTACGGCTTCTGAACGGAACCAGGAACAGCAGCACCTGAGGTTATGTCAGGAGTACAAATTCTCTGCCACAGCACAAAGCCTGGGCTGGGACCCAACAGCCTGCAGGTGAATCTGGCACTCACAGGTGATTGTTTAAATAATCTGACTGTGAACTCTAGCTGCAAGCATTTCTACTTTGCTACAACTAACTCCACTGTGGCCATAAGAAACTTTGGTCCTAAAAGATATGCTCTGGCACCACTACCTGTCACGTGCTACAGGTGCTGAGTTAACTGACCTGGGATGGCATTTCTTTCTCTTTCTCTCAAATGCTGTAGAATGATGGACTTATACTGCTTTTGAGAAAAGGCTAAAACAGCCACCACCAGAATTCCAGCCTTTAAATAAACATTGAGGGTATTTTAACATGCCTCTGAATGATTTATGAACACACCTGGAGGTCTGTTCCAAACCTTGTTGAGTTTACTTTGGGGACTAAAACACAAGTATGCTAAGCTATAAACTTTCCCCATGCTGATAATCTCACTGAGTACACTCCAGGGAGTCCTAAGAAAAAAATCAATAAGGACAACAGACACAACTCCAGTACTCTGACATATATCATCTCATTAGAGCCTTGAAAAGAAGACATGGCAGGGGGGCAACTGGACACAGAGAGGTTAAAGTAATGCCCGGTGGCAAAGTGCTTGTTACATACTGTGTCCTATGGTAAGTGCTTCATTTATTGCCTACTCAGTCCACACCACAAGTCATATAAAGGCCTGGTGTCTATCCTCCTTTCTTTTTTTATTTTATAACGACTTCAAAGATTTAGAGTGTGTATTTGTGTGTGTGTGTGTGTGTGTGTGTGTGTGTGTGTGTGTCTGTGTGTGTAGGGTATGTGCATGTGAGTGCAAATACCTATGAGGCCAAAAGAGGTCACTGGATCCCTGCAGCTGGAGTTTTGGCAGCTGTGATCCCCTCCAATGTGGGAACTGGGAATAAAATTTGGCTATTCTGGAAGAGCAGTACGTGTGCTTAATCACTGAGCCACAGCTCCAGTTTCTACTTGTCATTTTTCAGGAGAAATGAGGCTTAAAAAGATGCAACTATGCTAGTGGTGAAGGTTCACACCTTTAACTCCAGCACTTTGGGAAGCAAAGGCAGGCGATCTCTGTGAGTTTGAGTCCAGCCTGGTTTACAAATCAAGTTCCAGGACAGCCCAGGGCTACACAGAGAAATCCTATCTTGAAAAACAAAACAAAAACAACAACAACAAAAGATGAAATGTTTGTGTGGAAACATGTACAATGCAGAGAAGCAAAAATCTGAGTCTACCCGAGTCTAGTGGGCCACTCTTGTAATCTCAGCATTCAGCAAGCTAAGAGAATTCTTGCAAATTCATGGCCCATTATGGCCTACATAGCAAGTTCTAGGATAGCTACAGCTACATAGTGAGACACACACACCCCAAAACAAAAACAAAGAGCTGAGACAGTAGCTTAGTAAGAAAGTGTTTATCTGCTGTACAAGTATGTGGACCTTACTTTGGAATCCAAGCATTTACATAAAAATCCAGGCAGGTGTGTGTGTGTGTGTGTGTGTGTGTGTGTGTGTGTGCACTCAAACCACTAGGAGGTGAGCAGAAGGATCCAGGGAGCTTGTTGGCCATCTAGTCTACCCAACTGCCTATCTACAGGTTCAGTTAGGGACCTGTCTCAAACAATTAGATGGAGAAGAGACTGAGCAAGACAGCCAGCGTCAATCTCTGACCTCTACACATGCTCATGCACAGATGCAAATGCTCGTGCACTACAAACATTACACACACAACCTGAGCGTCTCTACCCCACTCTTCTCCATTCCCAGCCACCAATTCTTGATAGTGTTTTGCTATAATCTTGCTGTATTGCCCAGATATCCATCTCAGACTCAAGTGATCCTCCTGCCTCAACTCTTAAGTAGCTAAGATTACCAGGCACAGTGCCAGAGTGTTAGCCATTCCATTTCTTGGAAGAGCTTTTATGGACACCTGTGAGATATCAGGTAAAGTCTCTCTCAGAGAGTCTGGACATTTTCTCCCTAGCTGCTTGTTACATTTATGATAATTGGTTATATAGGGCCTGCTTAGTTTCTCATAGATGCAAAGAAACAAGGCAAAATGGTGTGTGAAAATGGTGTGGTGTGTGTATGTAGTAAATTAATGTTCTCTGTATGTGCGTGGGAGGGGTAAGTTAATGTTTGTAGGAGAAATTTAGCCAAGCAGGCCTAACTGTAACGCTGGTGCATGCACTGCTGATACTTCCTCCCCAAGCCAACCTAGAATCTGCCGGAATGGCTAGAAACCACTGATGCTGGTGCTGGATCAGGCAATGGAGTGAGCCAATGAGAAAGAGACATCTCCAGGGGCATGAAAGTCAAGGCCTCGAATCTGGAAACCTTCTGAACTGAGGCAGCAGTTCTAGCCCCATGGATCTCTCCTGAGAACATGTGGAAACCTGATTTATGGATGAAGGTTTTGCTTCTGGCCTGGAAAAGCAAGGTGAATTCGGGGACAGTTCCCTGCCCTCCCCCCCCACCTCTTTTGTTCCAACTCTTCTTGCCATTATTGCTAGTCTAAACTCTTCTTCCCAAGAGGAAGTTATAGCCTCCCACAACAAACATTGTCAGGAACAGGCAGGCAACTGTGAACTTATCCATAACTGCCCGGCCTCTGGCCCTCTTGGCCTCAGCTGATGAGGAAGAGGCATCTGAATGCCTGGGCTGACTGCAAGCACCATCCTTCCCCCCACCCCCGACCCCACAGTATCCATGATGTGAACTATGTGCCATGGATGTTACCACCCGGCCTCCCTAACACTTACAGCCTCTTGTGGTTGGGCTCAACCCCCTGCCACATAGCTGCCTCACTTGGCCCATAGGGCCTGACCAGAGGCTTATCCTGTCAACCTTGGCCCTGAGGCAGCCAACCACCCTCGGGTTCCTACACCTCTGGCTGACCTAGCTTTAATCAGAAAGGTGGTCAACGAATTGGGAAATGACTCTCCCTAGTTTGAACAGTGGGCTATGCACTTACAAATCTATTATGACTAGTGTAATCTTCTTAAAGTGATCCTGGAGCCTGCCGTGTTCTTAAACTGGCAGTCAGCCTATCAGGATCTGGCTGAGAGTCAGGCATGATTAAATCTTGAATATAAGTTTAACTTCACCCTAGACATGCTGACCAGTCACAGGGCATACATTAAACCAGTTATCCAAGCTACTTACTTTCTGCCAACATGCTTACTTCAACCAGGTGGCCGATCTGTCTTTCAAGGCCCTTACAGCCTGCACTCCCAGGGATCTCTCTGTCTACTTCCATAACCTTGTACAACAATCAGGCGAGTCCTTTACAGACTTTCTCACAAGGGTTACTGAGACAGTGAAGAGAAGGGTGGATTTGGGATCCACTCGAGAGAGCTTGTTAAACAACTGACTGGGGAGGGTCTTAACGCCCTCACCCGAAATCCAGTTTGCTGAAGTCCATCATGATGACTTTCATAATGGGTAGTAGCCACCAGAGACCTTGACCCTGGAGCAGGCCCTAGAGCAGCCTTGACTGCCTCTCTTGATGCCCTGTTGGGTGACAGGCAAAGATTCCTACATAAAAGTTCAGAACAGTCCCATACTCATCCTCATGAAGTCCCTTCAAGGAGCCCTTGAGAATAGGGCACACCATGGTCCACTTCCCACATCAGATCCCACTCCAGGCTGCCAGGAATCTTGGCTAAGGGCAGTGATATGACTGGCTAAATGACTGTTGACCAGGGAGGGGCTCTTGGAACAGGTGAGAGCATTGCATCAACAATTTCACCTTCCCTCACAAATCTTACAAAAGCTCTTGCCAGATTATCCATGAAACAACACAAACATCTTGCAAAATCTTGTGTCACCTGTGCCTTGCTTGTGTCATTGAGGCCCCTCCATTGAGGAGATGTCAACCCAAGAGGGTTTTTCTCAATGCTATTTGGCAGATGGACTTGACTCACTATCCCTCTTCTGGTAATATACATGTTATTGTAGATACTTGCTCCTCCTCTGTGTATGCTGTGGCCTTGATGGGAGAAAAAGCCTCCCATGCCATCAAAGCTATGAAATCTGCTAATCACCCAGACAGCTGACTAGAGTATGGCTCACAGAAATTCCACAGGCCTCTGTTTAGGCTCCCTTCTTACACCCTGATATTTCCTCCAAGATGGCTGTCCTTTGAGAGTGGGTAGTCAATGATGGGTAAGAACCTGCTTGTCAGGTCAACCTAACACAGGCAAGGTCCACTATACTGAAGGCTCCCTGAGGTGGGGTCAACAAGGCCGGAACAAAGAATTCTGACTCCCACTAGGTTATCAAAAATAAAAACAAAAGAGTAGAAATGTAGAAGGAACTTAGCCAAGCTGCAATGCTGGTGCATACACCACTGATACTTTCTCCCCCAGACAACCTAGACTCTGCTGGCATGGCTAGTGACCACTGACACTGGACTGTTAAAGGACTGTCACCTGAAGGCCAGATGTACGAAAACAAAACCAAGCATTACAAAGTTTTAAACAATCTGAGAATTGTGTCTCCAAGAAATAAATTACTCACAGTGCCTTCCATCTCTGAGTAGAGTCCTGACCAGAAGCTGAATGTACTTTTATCCAGTTGATACAGTCGAGATTTCTCAAATGTGTCTGAATCCATGATCTGTTCTAACTCTGGTGGTACGTGAGTCGTTGTTTTGTATATCCTTCTCTGAAATATTTTGAAGAAAAACACTTTAATGAATTTTTTTTTATTACATAGTAGTAATTTGTGGTCAAACTTCAAACGGTTTGTAGCATGTCATGTAAGCTTGTAAAATTTGTCACATACATGTACGTCTTGCACTTAGTCAAGAACACTGACCACTGAAACAATTGGAAGTTTAAAGCAGACAAAAACAATTCCAAGGCCAGCTGACTAGGTGGAATGACCATATCGGTTGTTAACACACTTTCAGTTTGCCAGTGTGAACCAAAGTTGTGATATCATGAGGGGACCATTCTTCCTGAATATGAGGTATGTCTTACAACATAGAAAATAATGCATGAAAAAAGAGAAGTATGGCCGGGCCGTGGTGGCGCATGCCTTTAATCCCAGCACTCGGGAGGCAGAGGCAGGCGGATTTCTGAGTTCCAGGCCAGCCTGGTCTGCAGAGTGAGTTCCAGGACAGCCAGGGCTACACAGAGAAACCCCATCTCGAAAAACCAAAACAAAAAAAAAAAAAAGAAAGAAAAAAGAGAAGTAGGCACACAACACACATTAACACATGCATTTATTAATGAATCATCATTAAACTTGGTCCTAGAGGTCAAAGTAAGAGTTAGGGAGTGACAAAAACATCAAATCTTTACAGCAAATTTTCTCATTATGTCAAATTCTAAAGGGTAATTTCAGCCCCTAGGACTTAACACAGGAAACAGATACCAACGGTATAATAGACCTCTACAATAGTTTCACAACAAATACTTTTCCTGTTGTATGTTAACAACAACAACAAAGGGTGAAGGCATTAAAGAATAACCCTACAATGATGCAACAATGCCACGTAGTCGTGGTGTGTGGCTTTAATCCTAGGACTCAGGAGGCAGAGGGAGATGGATCTCTGTGAGTTCAAGGCCAGCCAGGTTTACAGAGTGAGCTTCAGAACAGGCAGGGTTACACAAAGAGAAACTGTCTTGGAAAAAAAAAAAAGATGCAACTCTGTTTATTAGTAAACTATGTCAGATAAGTATCCAATAACTCAGCCTGCTGTTTTGATACTACATGTTATGTGTTTGCTTCTGGCAAGAGTACTTATGCAATTCTGAACTAATGAAGCTTTGAGTACCAGCTATAGTAATTTTTAACATGTTGAACATACTAAAGGACTAAGGTGTACGTAATCTGACACTGACAGATTTTTAAAATTAAAACTTACAGTCCAGAGAGTCATGAAGGGCTGGGAAATGCAGTTCAGTGGAAAAGCACTTGCCTAGCAAAGAAACTCACATACAGTATGAAAAGAAAACTGCAAAAGAAAAGGATTGCAATGCTCAAGAAATAGGTCCAGCAGTTAAAGGGAAAGGTTCTGAAGGACAACACTGATGAATATTGTCCAAACTTAGGCCAAGGATCCTAAGACGCTGTAGAGCAGGCATAGACCTGTTCAAGTTTGATGGAAGCTTAGGACCCATTATAATGTTGCAGATAACTTGTTTTGTTGTTACAAAGTCCATCTCACTTAAACGTTCACATTTCTAATTAAACTGTTAATTATGGCTATCTCCAGGGAACTGTTAGCTTTTCTACTGCACTGTTTAACGTTTTAAACAAAAACAAAGGAGGTATTTTAATGAAACACACACACACACACACACACACACACACACACACACACACCGGGGTCCCAAACAACATTTGCTCTAATGAGGATTTTCAAAAGGTGTTTAGAAGGGTTGCAAAGTATCTCCAGAAAAATGGTTTCTAATTCTGAGGTTGAGCATGGTAGCATCAATGTCATGGGAAGTTATTATTCTAAAACCTTAGCACCTCCACTTAGAAAGCTTATAGCAACGATAGAAGGGGTCAAGCCTCGGTCCAAGGATTCAAAGATGCTGTAGAGCAGGCATAGACAGGCTCAAGTTTGGCGGTAGGGCAGCTCTTCCCTTTGGGTCCCATTACAACGTTGCAAACAACTTCTGGCGTTCCAAAAACCCCTTAAACCCACAGTCACCATTGGGAAAAGTTAGGAAGCTCACAGTGGGTTACGGAGTACAGACAGGTGCTACAACCGGGCAAACATTAAGGGGCTTGGGTCGAGGCTCTGGCTGGCCTAAGGCTGTCCAGAGGCTGAGGTCATGGGGCCCCCGTCAATGCTCACCTGCCGCTGTGCTAGGAAGGTCTCCCAAAGATACACGGTCCAGGAAAAAAGCAACACCGCCCCGAAGATTCGCTTCTCCGTAGGGAAGTCCCACATATCGTCCACCGATGCCCACATCCCCATAGCCACCCAATCTCACCCGCTCCTTCAGCGTGCACCGGTGCCACACCGACACGTGTCCCTCAGAGAGGGTCAGCGGTGTCACAACGATACAGGTCCCTTCCGAGGTCTTCTTCAGACGCCCATTCCCTCAGCTTTGCCAGCAGTGTCACAAAGACACTCTTCCCCCTCTTACTCCTCAAGGACTTATTTATTTCTTCTAGAATAAGACGCTCCACCTTCCTCACTTCCGTCCTGAAGACAGAGAGAAAGCGAGAGGTGGTGCACCTGAAACATCCCTCCGGATTCTGCGCGAGTGACTCCAACTCAAAGGTTCCGGACTTCTTCCTGGAAGAGTCTGTGTGGTCGCCGCCTCTCCCTTGCTTTGGCGGGTTACCCAGCGAGGGCTATGGACCGCGGTGCTTAACCAGGCTGGGTAAACCGTCTCATAGAAATATTTATCGGGAACTGACAGGATGGACCTCATTCCCACCTAGAAGTAGCTGGGAAGGATGAGAGAGGCTCTAAAACTTACTCTTTCTTCTATTTAGTGCCGTTCAAAGGTTAGATGTGCATCTCCAGCTTAACTAGCCAGACGAGGCATTTGGGGTTGTTTGGCTTGTCTTGGAAAGTTCTGACTTCGGGAATATTAGAGATGAAAATGACACTAGTGATTAGGATTTTCATATACACATTTCCTCTCATCCCCCACCTCCAAGTGAAGTCAGAGGGGGCATTTACCTGTGTGTCCTGGGACTGCATTTCTAACCTCAAATACACGGACTTGGTGGCTACTGCCTTTAAACCCAGCAAGACCTTGTTTCAGACACCGACACACACACACACACACACACACACACACACACACACACCATCAAACACCATCAAACACCATCACACACCACCACAGCTCAGTACTGTTTTTTGTCTAGGAATTCAGCAGTGAAATGTGGTTACTGTGGCCCCTGTAAATACATTGACTTTACTTGAAAAGTGAAATCAGAATTTTTCTGACCAAAAAGTAAACATGATTTACTTAATGGTTTCTATGAACTAATGTGGCCAATTTGTATAATCGTTATTTATAGTGAATTACTATAAACCCGAAGCTCCAACTAAAATATGTAGCTCCAATTTAAAATATGGTGAGATTACAATGCTAAAGATGTTGAGATTAAGGTTTCAAATTTCTCAACAGTGACTAAATTCATCCACATGAGAGTAATCAGTAGAAGTCACTTGACAAAGTAAATTACTTCAAAATAATAGGATCACAAATTCTTTGGCTGCCAAATGTTCTTTGGGGATTTTTTGCTTTCAGCAAAATTAGTGGTGTACCTGATTGAACTGTCAGCTGAACTTTGAGTTTTGTTCACTGGCCTGGGAAATATTTTGTACTTGATAGGGTGTAAGGAAAATGGCATGAAAACAGGGAGCACAGGCAAACAGAGACACAGCTCTTACAAGTGCCACCTCCTCAGCCGGAAGGTCTGAGAGGAAGGAGGCTTTGACTCTGTCTTCCTTTTCCATGGATGGCCAGATGTCCAGAACCAGCACCCACCATGGTGTTGTAGAGTCCTGTGGAAAAGCACAAGCATATCCTAGCCTGTGTCAGCAAAGGGGCCGGTGACTGCCATTATGATGTTAGGGCATCTCTCCATTGTACCAGTGTAGTATTCCTGGGTAGGAAGGCTCAATGTTTATAATCAGGGCTTAATCCCTGATCATCAAAGATGAGGAAGATTAGGTGGAGCGAGGCCTCTGCCAGGGCCAGGTGAGAGTCACATTTGGACTCAAGGGAGGTAAACTAAGTCAGCAACTCCTTTAGAGTCTGATTGGACCTTTCTACTATTGCCTGGCTTTGATGGTTATAGGGACTCCTAAAAGTATGATTAATGCTCCATGAACTCATTGAAGTGTTGAGAGGCATAGGCGGGGTCATTATCAGTCTTCAAAGCCCAAGGCACACCCATAATCAACATAGCAGATTTCATAGCCTTGATGGTGTAAGAGGCTTTCTCTCCCGTCAAAGCCACAGCATACACAGAGGAGGAGCAAGTATCTACAATAACATGTATATTACCAGAAGAGTGACCTCTTGGGTTGACATCTCCTCTATGGAGGGGCCTCAATGACACAAGCAGGGCACAGGTGGCACAAGATCTTGCAAGATGTTTGTGTTGTTTCATGGATAATCTGGCAAGAGCTTTTGTAAGATTTGTGAGGGAAGGTGAAATTGTTGATGCAATGCTCTCACCTGTTCCAAGAACCCCTCCCTGGTCAACAGTCATTTAGCCAGTCATATCACTGCCCTTAGCCAAGATTCCTGGCAGCCTGGAGTGGGATCTGATGTGGGAAGTGGACCATGGTGTGCCCTATTCTCAAGGGCTCCTTGAAGGGACTTCATGAGGATGAGTATGGGACTGTTCTGAACTTTTATGTAGGAGAATGATAGTGTTCAAACAGCCTGTATTGCATATTGGCTGTCCAAAAATAACAGAATCAGCCTGACAGAGTTCAAAGATCCTTAGAAGCCCCAACAACTCCCCTAGTTGGACTGATTCAGGGATTGGAAGGATGTGAGTAACAACCTTCAAGCCTGGCCTCTGTAGTAAAATCCATATCTTTGTTTGTTGGCATCAGAAGAGGCCACAGTGGCCTTAGAGATCGGGCTAGAATTGGGTAGGCTGTAGGTCTTAATTTCAATAGGTAAATGGGGAAGGGCTGCCAAGTGGTTATCTGGGAATGGGTGGTTATCAAGAGTGCCTGTCATAATTTCTTGAAAACTAAGGGAATCTGCCCACAAAGGCTGAGAGTGTTTAAGAGGAGAGGGCAGTGTTATCTTATCAGGTTCCTTGTTATAAGTTCTTCCTGCCACGCCCCCGCCTTAAGAGCAAGTTTAAAGGCGATTTCATATTTGGAGGTTACCTTATGTAGCTCTGAATGAGCCTGGTGCAGCCACATGAGGAGGCCTTCTGTAGTTCCCTTCCTAGGACCCTTTCCGTGGTCCACATAATTATTGCCAGCAAAGGCCTCAAAGGGTTATGCCTATTAAGGTTCATGTCAGACAAACAGGTCATTATCTTCTGCCGGAGTCTCTTATCGTCCTGGGTAAGGGTGAGCTTAGTAGAGGGACTATCAGGGCTCTCCAATAGGGAGAAGAGATTTCTCATCTCTTGATCAGGAATCATGAGAAAGGGCTTTAACCAATTAACAGTCCCATACAGTTGAAGCTCCACGAGAAATAGAGAAGGCCAGGGGTCTAATCTGCTTAGAAATAGAGAATCCCAGAAAGGCATACGGGGGTGTGTGTGACTGAATTTTTTTGGGGGGCAACTCACAGATTAAGCTCTTCTAAGTCTTTTAGGAGCTGTGAGGTAGCTCCTTGTAAAAGAGATGAATCAGGATGTGCCAGCACAATGTTGTCCACATAGTGGATGATCAAAATATCTTTAGAGATGGCCTGTAGTGCCTCAGCCACACAAAGCTGGCAGATGGTGGAACTATTTTTCATTCCCTGTGGGAGGAGTGTCCATTGGTGTCTCTTAGCTGGCTTTTGTGTAGTAAGCTCCCACACTGTGAAGGCAAAGTGGCATTTGTCCTATGGTGCCAGGGGATTTGGAAAAGACAGTCCTGATCTCTATCACTAGTATGTGATGGGGGGGGGGCACTAGGATGAGGCAGGCCTCCCTGAGTAGTCCCCATTTCTCCATTTGTTCATTGATAGTTCTCAGGTCTTGTAAGAGCCTATAATTTTCTTTTTTTAAAACAAAGATGCGAGTGTTATGTCTCCTGGTCGAGTGTTCTAAGTTACCAAGTATAAGTTGTTCCTCAACCAGGTTTTTGAGTGTCAACTGTTTTGGTTCAATGATTGGCCAGTGATCTGCCCAGATATTGGCATGTGATAGCCAGGGCAGTGGTATGGGGTCAGGTTCCAAGATGGCAGGAGGCCCTAGGTAGGCAGTGTCTCTTAGACTTGGGGGTGATCCCCTTTTGGGTGGCCTATTAGGCCCAGTTGTTCATGTTACATGATGTTATCAAAGAAGACCCAATTGTCTGTTATAAGAATGACACCCATGTCCTCTAATATGTCCCTGCCCCAAAATGTGAGAGGGACATCGGCAACAATGGAATTCCATCTAGCTGTACAGTCATCATGGGTGAATGTGGAAACATGGGGTGAGTTTAAGATACAGTAGGCTTGGAGAGGTCCCCTCTTATTGACAGGGCTGAGGGGCACACCTTTTGGAGTTGAAATCATTCCTGAGTTTATCATAGTTCTGAGATCTGCAGTCTCGTGTCCAGTGAAATCCTTTATTACAGCGAAGGCCTAGCCCTAAGAGCAGTCCCTACAGAGATGTCCTGTCTTTCCGCAGCCCTGGCAGGAGTCAGGATGCTACAGGGCCTGCCCCAGAGTCAAGGTCTCTAGTGGCTACTACCCATTTATGAAGGTTATCATTACAGACTACAGCAAACCGGATTTCGGGTTAGGGCGTTAAGACCCTCTCCAGCCAGTTGTTTAACAAGCATGTCTCGAGTGGATCCTGAATCCACCCTTCTCTCCTCAGTAACCCTTGTGAGAAAGTCTGTAAAGGACTCGCCTGATTGTTGTACAAGGTTATGGAAGTAGGCAGAGAGATCCCTGGGAGTGCAGGCCGTAAGGGCCTTGAAAGACAGATTGGCCACCTGGTTGAAGTAAGCATGTTGGCTGATAGTAACTCCCTACAACTGGAGGCTTTGTTAGAGTTCTTCTGAGCTATCATTAACATTATTTTTATGTATAATTAATCAAAATGACAGGATTATAAATTACAGTTCTTCTGATTATTGTTGCAATTTTCATAAATAGCTGATCAAACTAAAACAATTAGAAATTTTGATAACATATACACATATATTATAAAATTATATCATCAGTCTGTTAGTGAGCTGGATATACTGGAGCAAATTGTAGTTTATAAAAATAAGAGCACATTTGGGGATGGAAAGATGACTCAGCAGTTAAGAGCACTGTTGCTCTTGCAGAGGACCCAAGTTTGATTTCTAGTGCCCACATGGCACTTACAGCCACCTGTAACTCTAGTTCTAGGGTACCCAATAACTTACTTCTTTTGGCCTCTATGGACACCAGGAAAGCAAGTGGTTACAGACATGCAGGCAATAATCTCCCCACCCCCACTTTCTACCCCAACACACACACACACACACACACAAAGTTCCAGTCCATGCTGGGCGACCTAGTGAAACCTTGCCTAAAACAAACAAACAAACAAACAAATCCCAACATGTTCTCCTTTGTGCATAGTCTCACCTTTACTCACTTCTGAGTAATTCAGGGGTCCCAAGACTGCATACATTTCTTATGACAAGGACCAGCATGAGACAGCCTATTTGCAAAACATGGCCCTCTGTGACTGGCTTCTCTGATGTCTTCAGCATGGACCTTAAAGTCACAGCCCTGGCCACTCTCTCTCCTTTCTCTATCTGCTTCCACTCCAGTCTGACTATCTTGCGTTACCATGAGGTCCCAAGCCTACTGAATCAGCACCATGCCAGTTTGTGCCAGGCAAATATCTTACCACCAAGCCACAGAGCCTGTCCTTAGACATTTCCAGCTACCATTACCCCACATTACCCACTGCACGCAAAGTAGATGCTGGTCCCCGCTGAAGGAACCAGATCTTTGCAGGGTGATTTCAATATAGTTCTCTATTTTATTGATACACCACTGCACACACAAGGGAAGCAGTGCTTTTCTGGTAAAGATTGGAATTCTTCACATTTCAGATGTGGAAGTAAACCCTGACGTGGGCAAGGGACTCTGGCAGTCAGAGCAAGTACAGTAGGGATTGGAGGAGCAGTCCTGCTTTGCAGCAGGTTTCTGGGCGACAATCATTCCCTCCAGGTCTCTCACTTTGTTTTCCACCATCTGAAGCTTTTTCAAAATCTTCTCTTGCAGACCCAACGACAGGAAGATATTACTTTTGTCTTGAATCTGGCGACCACTTCCTTCTGGGTTGGCTAGCAAAGCCTGAAAAAAATCTGAGCCCTTCTTGTAAAGTTGGTAGAGTGTGATCACAAACACTACTGTTTTCTAAAATGAAACAAGACGAGTGTTACTTGGTCACAAGTGTGAAATGTCAAAGTTAGCTACAGAGCCAAAACAGAATAAAGATCTCCTAGTAACAACAGTCCCTCATTCCTAAGCCAAGCTTGCCTTTCAACAGAACGTCTTTAACCTACTTTTAATTGTTTGCTTTCATGTATGTAAATATACCGCTTACATGCCTGGTTAGTGCCCAAGGAGGCCAAAAAAGAGGTTTGGAATTCCTGGAACTGGAGTTACAGATGGTTGTGAGCTGCTGTGTGGGTGCTTGGAATCAGACCTGGGTTCTGTGGGAGAGTGGTCAATGCTCTTACTTTGTTGAGCCATCTCTCCAGCCTCTCTACTTTTAATCTTTTGATCACTATCAACTTACAAACTGCAGTGTTAGACAGGTCAGGGATTTAATTTGTATTTAGTTAATAAAAAGTATGATACGGAACTGGAGAAATGGTTCAGCACTTAAGAGCACCAGCTCCTCTTCCAGAGATTTCTTCGTTCAATTTCCAATAACTACATGGTAACTTACAACCATCTGTAATGAGTTCTGATGCCCTCTTCTGGCATGCAGGAATACATGCAGATAGAACACTCATAAAATACATCTTTTTTTAAAAAAAGAAACAAAACAAATAAAAAGCATACTATTAAATGCCATTTGCTCAAAGTCTGTTCCCATGTGGTGGGTTCTGTGCTAGAAGTTAGCTTGCCAGCTTATGAACTATGCATGCAGGAGAACCCAGGACTTGACACGCCTGTGTAGATACTTTCCAGTGTGGACTCTGTCAATGTTCAAGACCACAGATTGAAACTGATAAAGCCAGGACTAGGTCCAGGAATCCTCCCAAGCATAGAGGTCTAAAACAGTAGATTTACTGAGTGCTGGATAGTTTTATGTCAACTTGGCACAAGTCATCTGAGAAGAGAGAATCTCGATTGAGAAAATGCCTCCATAAGATGGGGCTGTAGTCAAGCCTGTAAGTCATTTTCTTAGTTGATGGATAGGGGAGGGCCCAGTCCTGTTGTGGGTGGGGCCACCCCTAGGTTGGTAGTTCTGGGTTCTATAAGAAGGCAGGCTGAGCAAGCCATGTAAGCAGCACCCCCACCCCCCATGGCCTCTGCATCAGCTTCTGCCTGCAAGTTCTTGGCCTGCTTGAGCTCCTGTCCTGACTTCCTTCTATGATGAACAGTGATATAGAAGTGTAAGGCAAATAAACTCTTTCCTCCCAGGTTGGTTTGGTCATGATGTTTCATCATAGCAATAGTAACCTGACTAAGTCACTGGTCATGAAAAAATTGACTTAATATGTTATAACATATTCCTGGCAGGATAAGAATAAAGCCATAACTTCCCCCTTGTAGCAATCAACACTACTTATTGAATATGCATAGGCTGAGATTCACAATCTATCGCTTTTAAGCCTCATAATAATCCTATAAAGCAGCACTTTTAGCAAGCCCATTTTACAGATAAGAAAACTTGGGTAGGGGTTAAATGGGTGATCTCAGTTCAGAGCAGATAGCCCACCAAAAATGAATACCAAGCAGTCTGACTCCCAAGTCCACAGCGTTACTTACTCTGCTGTACTACACTCCTTTTAGTTTGTGTGTCTCCCCCACTCTTCCTCTAGAGATAGGTTCTCATGTATCACAGGATGACCCTCCAATTTGCTCTGTAGCCAAGGGTGACCTTGAATTTCCAATCACCCTCCCCCAAACTTCCAAACGATGGAATTATGGTTATTCATCACCCCACCTGATTTGTGTTTTTGTGGTTTTGCCTAAAGTGTCCAAGTGTCCAATTATCTCTCTGATTGCACTAAACTGGAAGGTTTGAGTTCTTACTTTACACTCTTATTAGATAACTGAAAAGTGTCTGTGTGTGTGCTTGCACATAATCTTGTGTTGATAACTTATGTTTATTTTTGGATTCTATTACATGAGATTTTGAACAAAAATTAAATTTGAAATACTAAAACTGAGGTTCAAAACAAAACCATATAAACTTGGGCAGGAACCAAGTTATTTCATGTCCAAAGTGGACATGATAATCCCTGGCCTGCCTATTATGTAGGACTTTCTGAAGTTAAACTTCAGATCATCCATGATTCCTAAGTGGAAAAAGAAAAGAGCTATAAAGTGATCCAGGAATAGCATCTCTGGATAATCATAAAAACACCCTTTAAGGAAGCCCTCAGGATTGTCTACGATTCCAACATTTGGTAGATGGATTGATGAAGAAAAGAAGTCCAAAGTCAGCCTTCACTATCAGTGAATCTGAGGTCAGCCAAGCTACAGAAGTTCTTCTTGACAAAACAGAGTAAAAGCCCCCCTTAAATTCTATCTTCTTAAATTTCCATCAAGCCTCCACGCACCCCACTTTCCTCCTCACTCCTCATGTGAAAAATAAACTCCATCTCATGGAATTATTAAGATTTCCCATAACTTCAAGGACCATGTTATTAATGAGCTATTATTATCGGGGTTAATAAAATAACTCCCATAACTCCAAGGACCATGTTATAAATGAGCTATTATTATCATTGAGGGTTAAACAAAATTATACAAATTCCAAATGTTCCTTAAAATCCCAGCGGATTAAACTTATATTTCCCCTAATGAGCCCTTGTATGTTTCTGGGGTCTTAGCTTGTTAAAACATAATAACAAAATGAACTGGGATGACTTAACTCACACAATTCCCTAGCAGTTAAATAGCAGCAACATTAACATCATTGACAGTAATCACACACACACACACACACACACACACACACACACACACACAAACCTGGTTGTCCTACACTGCTCATTCTATGAACAGTGTAGGACATGGAGGGCTCTGAGAGACAAGTGATAAACTAAGTTTTGGCTCAGGTAACTTTCTCAAGTGATGAACTTGTCCAATTTTTTTGTTTTGTTTTTGTTGTTGTTGTTGTTTGTTTTTTGTTTTGTTTTGTTTTGTTTTTCGACAAAAATTTTTTTGAGATAAGAGTTTCACTGGGCATCCTGGAACTCATTCTGTAGACTAGGCAATCCTCAAACTCAGGGATCCTCCTGCCTCTGCCTCCCAAGTGTTGGGATTAAAGGCGTGGGCCACCACCTGGCCAAATCTATTTTATATTAGAGACAAACCAAATACCATTGTGGGAAAAAGTATTTTTGCTCACAACCGAATTGGTGGAGGTTTTCAAGAATAGTGTAGTTTCAATAAACTCAAGGGACAGAGACAATAGCTTACCCTCAACTACTTACATGGACTTTTAAAAACTGGGTAGCAGCAATATGAAAGACAGGTAACCAAAATTAAATTTTAAGTCAGGAATGGCGGTGTTTGTTGTCGTCTCAGCCCTTGGTGGTGGAGGTTTGGGGTGAGGGCTTAATGAACAGGAGGATCATAAATTTGAAGTCAGCGTCATTCTACAAGGCCAGCCTAATGTACAACTCTGTCTTAGAACAACAAAACCCAACAAACACCCTGCAAAAGACTTAAATTTCTCTACAAGTATACAACCTGAATTGACCGAATGCTTCGTTTCCATAAGGCAAATAATCCAATTGCCAACAAAATCAAAAAGGAAATCCTAAGGATGATTTGCACAGTTGGAGCAAGATTATCTAGTACCCCCATGTTTGTTGGCTGTGGCACACTAGTAGTCTCTCCCATAAAGGTTGCTTGTAACCAATTCCATATTGAGCTGTGAGCAAGAGCATTTAAGAGGTTGTCCCACGAAGAAGTTGTAGTTGGAAATGTTGGCATTTTAAAACAGCAGCTCCAGGAACTACATGTGCAGAGACTTCAGGAATCTAGACATAAATTAGGGAAAGCAGTCAGAGAGTTCAGGCATTCTAGAGCCATTATGAGCTGTGCTTTGTGATGTCACTAATCCTAAGGCTCAGCCTCTTCCCACTCACCAGTGTTCACTCTGGATCAAGCAGGTAAAGGCCTGTGTTTTCAGCTCATTCATACTGTCTCTTCTGATCTCTGGCCAGTCTTGGTTCTGGCACAGCAGTCTCCCATCATAGCACCTCCTACAATGACAGAAATGCTCAGTATGTGCCTTGTCTGATATTGCAGCCAATATCACTAGAAATGGGGACAGCTTGGGCCAGGAATGTAACTCAGTGTTGGTAGTGTTCTTGCCTACTACACATGAAGCCCAAGGTTTGACCCCAATCACTACAAAAATAGGCTGTGGTAGCTGTACTAGTTAGGTTTCTATTGCTGTCATATGACCAAAAGCAACTTGTCCTGGAAAGGATTATTTTACCTAGTAGATTATAGTCCATGATCGAGTGAAGTCATGGCAGGAAATTGGAAGGAAGCAGAGGCCATGAAGGAATGCCGCTTACTAGCTTCCTCCTCGTGGCTTGCTCACCCTGCTTTTTCTTTTTTCTTTTCTTTTTAAAAAATGTGTATGAGTATTTTGCCTGCACGTGTATCTGTGCACCATGTACCTGCACAGGCCAGAAGAGGGCCTTGGATCCCTGGGACTGGGGTTACAGACATATAAGCTACCACATAGGTGTTGGGAATCCAACCCAAGTCCTTCAGACAAGTAGCTAGCATTCTTAATGGCTGAGCTGTCTATCTCTCTACCCCTCAGCTTGCTTTCTTATACAATCCAGAACCATTTGCTGAGGGGTGGCATTTCTCAGTGTGAGCTGGCCCCTCCCACATCTCTCATCAATTAGAAAATGTCCCCAGACTTACCTACAGGTCAACCTGATGAAAGTATTTTCTTAGTTGACATTTCCTCTACCCAGATGACCCTAGTTTGTTACAAGTTGAAAAACAAAACAACCAAACCAAAAAACTAGCCAATATATAATCTCAGTACTAATGAAGGTGTAAGTAGGAGGACCTGAAATTCAAAGTCATCCTAGGAAACATAGAAATTACAAGGCCAGAGAGGGCTACATGAGACCCAATCTCAAAACAACAAACGGTGGATGGTGTTGCAGAAGAACTTGTTTTCACTTTTCAGTTTTATGTAAATTTAAGTACCCACATGAGTCCTCTTAGATGGTGTCGGTATAGAACCTTTTCAGTACTTCTATACAGCGGAGCAGTTACTGTCTTCCGAATGAGAAAGCCCAAGTTCATTAAGGTTGAGAGGAACTCGGAGATAAGATTTAGAAAGGGCTTTTGGGGGTGGGGGCACAGAGGCCTTTGTGTCACAGAGAAGCATTGCTTATATTTGTTTGTTTGCTTGATTGTTATTTAAATGGTTTGTTTGTTTGTTTTGTTTTTCCCTAATAGCAAGAATAACTCAATATCAATGGTCCCTTCGTGGTAGAAAAAAAAATCGAAAGAAGCCCAACTTCTAGTATGGAAACAATCACAACCAGAGCATAAAGCATTCAGCTGAAACTGTTTTGATTTCCAGAGGTTATTAGTCATTCGCTATATGGAGGGTGTCCTATTCCTCAGATAATCTAATTAATGCTTAAATAAATTAATGCTTAATTTATTTAGGTGAATTAAATAGACTAAAAGAGAAAATTTCAGAATTTTGAATGCTTTTTTTTTTTTGAGACGAGGTTTATTTTATGTGTCCCTGACCTTTCAGGAAATAGACCAGGCTGGCCATGAACCCACAGGGATCCTCCTGCCTTTGCCTCCCAAGTGCTGGGATTAAAGGCATATGCCACCATGCCTGGCCTTTGGGTGTGCTTTTATCTGTTTAACACTACTGAGGCTTTGGCTCTTTAAACTGCTTTCTGGAAACTCTTGGTTAAATTCTATGGAAATATTACCCCTGAAAGAGCAGGTTATTAGCTTATTAAGTAATGTGGCTGCTAAGACAGTAGCTCTTAGAAATAATCTCTTACTGATACAGAGCCTACAAAAATTACTTTTCCACTAAATAAAATTCAGATAAATTATTTGCTCCACATTGCTAATAATTGGCAGGTCATGTTAAGATGTTACTCGTGATCTACCAAAAAAAAAAATAAATCTTATTTTAAAGATTTTATAAAACTACTCCATGGGTATTGCCTAAACTTACATCTTAAAAGCCGTTAATATTTTTATAGAAGCCTCTTGAAAAGGACGAAGAACATGTTTACATACAAATTCCATATGCTCCACAAAAAAAAGAGAAAGATTTGACCGCTCTGAGTTATACAACACAAAAGTTTAAACTCCTTGTAGTTAGTCAGCTTTTATTAGATATTCCTCAGCCATTTAATATTTTAATTGACTGCTGATTATTTAAGTTCGGATGATAATTGATTGGATGGACTAAGAAGAATCAGAATCTAATAGTCATAATGGATAGGTTTTGAGTTCCTAGTTTTGACATTCACACCCAAAACGAGTATCCTTAAGGAAGACAATGGAAGGTGACCTAACTTGAGGGGAAAATAATGTTGCAAGCGGACTGCAGATGTCGGAAGGGTACAGTGGATGCAGCGGACTGTAGATGTAGGAAGGGTACAGTGCATGCAGCGGACTGCAGATGTAGGAAGGGTACAGTGCATGCAGCGGACTGCAGATGTAGATGTCGGAAGGGTACAGTGGATGCAGCGGACTGCAGATGTAGGAAGGGTACA
>JADRCH010000227.1:1314548-1427011 GCA_019843965.1 Rhynchomys soricoides | reverse complement strand
GGTACAGTGGATGCAGCGGACTGCAGATGTAGGAAGGGTACAGTGGAAGGAAGCATATGGGATGAGGCACTTGGGAATGGAGACTAGTGAACAGAAGCTTATATGAGTAGTTTAGAGATGTGGAGGACACAGAAGTGAAAAAAGCTGTTAGGGTCCACAGATAACTGAGGGACGACCCCAGACTCAGATAGGATGTAAAGGTAAAGAGTGTTCATTCTACAGAAACTATCAGCATGCAGGGGTCCACCATTCACACAATGGTGACCCCAGTCAAAGGCATGCAAGCCCTTTAGAGGAAACTAGGGGAATTTTAGCAAAGGTTGGGTCATCTAAAGCTTCATTACTGGGTGTTGGGGCAGTTACACAGGTTGGTTTCTGATTGGCTGCTATGTTAATTTCACTATATTTGGTGAGGCTTCGAGGAAATCCCAGGAACCAACTCAGCTCTGAGCTTATCCTCCTTTTGTCAGAGCCATCAATGATTGACAGGCAATTGTCAGTAGCACCCTCTGAGGAGTCCAATCTGCTTCCCTGGGCAACCAAAACATTTCCATTCCCTAGGTTTTTATTTCTTAGAGCATGTCTCAAGGCTTAATGCACTCCTGCAGCTCAGTTTCCTTGCTTTAAAAATAACAGATAGATAGATAGATAGATCTGATCTTATTGAAACATGACAGTAATACTGTATGCTGGCATCTCCATCTCTAGAAAACACTAGCAGGAAAAGCCTTTGGGAGGAAAGCCAGGAAGAGCTGTGGATATTATTGATAAAAGGCAGCACCTGTAGAACTTCTTAGTCCTAATGAACCTGTTAATCCCACTGGGCAAGAACACAACTGCTACCACAATTAGAACCAAATTTGAAGCAAGCTTGATTTTACTGGGGTGCACCCAAGAGCTGGCCAGAAACTGCCTCCTGAGTCAGAAAGCAGCTAGGCATCCATTTCTTGGGCCCTCTTTAAGGAGAAAAATCACAAGTAGCTGCAAAGCAGTTTCCAGAAGAGGGACGACGGAGCAATAAAGCAATTCAGGAAAACCAAACACTGTGTGGCCCACATGTGACTAAGGAGGGTCAGGAGGGCCAGGAAGGGCCAGGGAGGGTCAGGGACAGTAAGAGTATTTCTCAAAAATACATCAAGGCCATGTGTGGTGGCAGGGCCAGCTCCAGGAAACAGACTTTCTTTTTTTCTTTATGGTTTCCTTTTTTTCTTTTTCGAGACAGGGTTTCTCTGTGTAGCCCTGGCTGTCCTGGAACTCACTCTGTAGACCATGCTGGCCTCGAACTCAGAAATCCGCCTGCCTCTGCCTCCCAAGGGCCGGGATTAAAGGCGTGCACCACCACTGCCCTACTCAGTAAACAGACTTAAAACAGCAACTCAGCTCTTATGGTAAATGGAAACTTGCTCTTAACAATACAGCATAATAGCTGTTTATTATTATATCTTCTTTTTAGATTAAGGAGGCAACAGTATGTCTCCAAGACATTTTTGAATTAGTATGAATTTTTTTATAATGATAAATTTCTAATTTATAAATGTATACTTATGTTAACAAAAATTAACTTAGAGGTATATGTCTAAAATTGTAAAAGCCTAATTTTATAAAAACTACCCTGTAAACTGTTAAAATATAATTAAGACATGCAAATTAATGGTCAATTACCTTATAAATGATAAAATTCTTTACCGTGCTCAGAACGAACTTTATGGTCATACAAAAAAACACAAGCTTTGGCCTTCTATATATGTTTTCAAGGATAAGTCTAAAGCAAGTAACTAAAAGCAAAGTTTGTTTAAAACCAGGTATGCTTTATAAATGTTGCCTGGTCAAATTATGCATCTATCCAACGTGCTAGCAACATTAGCAAAATAAGAAATTTTATCTTTTATTACTAAAACTTCATTTTTAAATTTATATTTTTGTACGCCATAACAATAAATTTTAAAAATGACAACTTAAACAGGTGTGGGATTAAAAGAATGGGAGTACATTAGAATCAAGAAAGTTTTTAAAAAAATATTTCCTTTGGATACTGTGAAGGCGAAAAATGCACATATAATTTTATGTTTCTTAAATTTCCTTAGCAGCCAAAAGGAATTAAACCAAAAAAGACAATCAGTACAAATTAGATTTATTTTAAAGTCTTAGCTAAAATTATTTTTGGTACAACTTGAGAATCTGTTGCATCAAACTGCCTACAAAATATAGTAAATCCAAAGCCTTTCAAGAAGTTCTTCCCCCAGGATGGTCATGCTTTGGGATTGTTCACAATTGTGTTTCCTTTACAGTATCAGCTGAATTGGTACGTTCATGCTTGCATGAAAAAAAAAACCAAACCAATTCTTTTGTACTTCAGTCTATGATTATTTCTTAGGCACTTATAAATAACCTGTTACCTAGTTTTTGTTTAAAAAGTCTTCTTGTCTTAGTTAGTGTTTTACTGCTGTGAACAGACACCATGACCAAGGCAACTCTTATAAGAACAACATTTATTGGGGCTGGCTTACATGTTCAGAGGTTCAGTCCATTATCATCAAGGTGGAGCATGGCAGTGTCCAGGCAGATGTGGGGCTGGAGGAGCTGAGAGTTCCTCTCATTCTGAAGACTGCTAGGAGAAGACTGGCTTCCAGGCAGCCAGGATAAGGTTCTTAAAGCCCATGCCCACAGTGACATACTTCCTCCAACAAGGCCACACCTATTCCAATAAGGCCACACCTCCTAATAGTGCCACTCCCTGGGCAAAACATATTCCAACCACCACACTTCTTAAGCTCATAATTAATATTGTTCTAAATGTTAAAGAACTCACTCTGTAGACCAGGCTGGCCTCGAACTCAGAAATCCGCCTGCCTCTGCCTCCCAAGTGCTTGGATTAAAGGCATGCACCACCACTGCCTGTCCAAAGATACCAAATCTTAAAAGCCTTAAGTTTAAATCTTTAAAAGTTCAAAACCATTGTTACTTAAATGGATGCTGTTTGTTTTTTCGTTTTATGCTCTCCTTTGGTCTGATAAAAGGTCAAACTCTGGCAAGTGAGAAAGTTAAAGGTTGTTCCCAAGAGCTTATTCTTTATTAAAGGCATTATTTTATACAACATAAAGACAAATTTTATGCAATGTTCCAAACTTCTAATGCATAGTTAGTAGTGAACGGGCATTGGTTTGACCTCTGAAAGTGAGGCGGTGTCTCCGGCACTCTCCGTTATCAGGGACACCAGATCTGAGCTCAAAGTGCCCTGTAGGCATAAACAATGCCTTTTCCTAACTAGTGAGCCACACGACATAGCCCCAGGAAACGCCAGTGAAACACTACACTATCATATCTGAAACCTAACTTCATCAAATAGTCCTTTCTACATTTCGTTTCTAGGACCCATTACAACTAAAAAATGATAATGGTCCTACTTATGCTAGCAAATGATTTGAGAAATTTTAGCATTAATCAAGCTACTAAAATCCCTTACTATACACAGGATTAAGTTATTGGGAATGACACAATCGGATACTTAATTGGCAAATTAAAAAAAAATAAATGAAAGAATGAATGACTAAATAAATCAATGGGGGTATTTTCACTACCTATACCCTCACATTCTATTTAGCTATGCTAACTTTAAATTAATTTCGTTTTTCATTTTAAAGGACAATGATTTTTCTGCTGCCCAGAAACATTTGCTCTAACAGAGACACAATCTAAAGTAAATGCTAAATAAAAAGGAAGAGCCTGATGGCTGTTCTAACATGTAGGTGAGGCTATGCTGCTGAGGTTTGGTCTTGCTGTCTATTGCAATGCTAAGTGTGGGCCCCCAAGACCTGGAGTCTGCACACAGACCCAAGTGATCCTGCCTCCCAAGTTATTTTTGATTGGTAAATAAGGTTCTAACAGCTAATATATGGGCAGAAGAGACCTAGGTGGGGTTTAGGTTTCTCCAGCTTGGGGTTGGAGGAGAACCATGAGGAAGAAGAAGGTGAAGGAAGGAGGAGAAGCTGCTGTGGGTAAACGTGGTCCTGAGGGCTGGCTGACTGAAGTTAAGAGCAGCCCAGAAGAAACCTAGTAAATAGTAAGTAGTAAATCAGGGTTATTGATAGAAAAGGAGATTCTAATAGCATAGATGGTAGATATCTGTCCAGCTCTAGCGCTGATTATGGCTTCTTGTAAATATAAAGGTTGTGTGAAATAGAAACATCTTTGGAAAGTCAGTTATGTTAAATGGTGTTTTGCTGGGGCATGCAGTTGAAAGGCTGTCTTGCTAAAGCAAACACGTGAATGACTGTTTTCCTGAAGCAGACACGGGTGAAGGATGTTTGGATGTAGCTAACATCTGAAATGACACTTGATGAAGGAATACAAATATAACCCCACAGACAGTGAGAGACCAGCACTGAACATTGGTTTGGTGTGCTTGTCCTCACTATTCTTCGCCAACGACACACATGTATTGGTTCGCCTTACATAGCGTTGTGGAGCTCAACTTGTGGTAACACAGCCATTGAGAGAAACTCGCCCAAGAACTGCTTGTGAGGTTCCTGACCTATCTTGCCACCTCCATGGCCTCACCTTAGGCCAGTTGGCAAGCCTGGTGGTTTCTTCAGGATTGACCTGCTGAAAGGCCTGGACTGTAGCTGCTGGTTCCTGCCTGGTGTCTGCCTGCCTAGAGGACTGGTCTGCAGCTGCTGAGTCATATTTGGTGTTTGCTACGGGACTGAACTGCCAAAGAAGATCAAGCTTGCCCACAAAGAACTGTTGCTGAAAAGGTCCACTTCCCCCAAAGCCTAATAACTTTTGTCTTCCACTACCTCTGCTGGGTGCTGGGCTAGAGGAGAGGTTGAACCTTTATTAAAAGTAGGTTGCAAAAAATTTATGTCTACAGTTGTATATGTCTTTTATCTTGGAATTAAATGGTCAAAGACTGGGTAGAAACTCTGGGTCAGGATTAAAGAATTTCTACAACATTATGCTTGTGTTTTTCAGAAAATAAACAAAGTGCCAGAGGGCTCCTGATCTGATGCATTCAGCCAGGACATCCAGAGACCACTGGACAAATGAAAAGTATAAAACATCTAACCAAGACATCCAGAGAACACCAGATGAACGAAACATCTGAAGACAGATGACAAATCCATCAAGAGGAGATGTCTCAAGAAGGAGAATGAGCTGATAACTTAGGGAAACATCATTAAGCCAAGACTTTGAGAAAACAACAAGGAATAACCTAAAAACGATACTGTTATGCTTAATGACTGTGTAGCATGTTAATTCTTATCAATGCAGAATCCAAATGCCTTTTGACATGGGGATAAAAGATACATCTATGACAGTATGACATACCTGTGATAGACAGTATGATAGGAGACCGTATGATACACCTGTGATAGGAGGCAGTATGATACACCTGTAATAGGAGACCGTATGATACACCTGTGATAGGAGGCAGTATGATACACCTGTAATAGGAGACAGTATGATACACTTGTGATAGGAGGCAGTATGATACATCTGTGATAGGAGGCAGTATGATACACCTGTGATTGGAGACGGTATGATACACCTGTGATAGGAGACCATATGATACACCTGTGATAGGAGACGGTATGATACACCTGTGATTGGAGACGGTATGATACACCTGTGATTGGAGACGGTATGATACACCTGTGATAGGAGACCGTATGATACACCTGTGATAGGAGACCGTATGATACACCTGTGATTGGAGACGGTATGATACACCTGTGATAGGAGACCGTATGATACACCTGTGATAGGAGACGGTATGATTTTGTTTTGTCATGCTAAGGACTGTTATAAAGGTTTATTTGGAATAGGCTGTACTACATCTATTTTGCTCACAACAAAAACATTAGCAGAAATTACAGAGATGGATCAAAAAAGAATGGCTTCTGCCGGTCTTCAGTCTTCTGTTAGCTATTCTTACAATTCGTTTACACTTCCCTGTAGTAATTATACTAGCTATAGAGGCGAAGCATTTAACCTTGGCCTCTATTACAGCAACTATTTTTTTTCTTTAAAAATAAAATTAGAAGGGAGGAGATGTTGGGTGCACAGAGGTCCTTGTACAAAGCATTAAGGAAAACCAGGAATGTTGCATACACAGGGGCCTCTTCTCAATGGAGGAGATAAAATACCTGTTTTCTTGCCCAGAAGGCTGGGAGTGGACTTTGTTTATGACCTGGTGACTTTTTTGCTGTCTGTAGAGGCAGACCTCACCTAAACTTCCCAGAATGGTTACTCCAGATTCTTCCCTCCCTAGACCACTATCCACCCTTAGGGTGGATGTCCCAAGTACATTACGGCCTGTTGACTTCTGTGCTGTTGGTCAGAGACCATATACATGTACTAGATTCTAGGCCCTTTAGCTATAGAACCCACCCTCATGGTCACATGTACTTTGTAAAGGAGGTTCTATGTAGTCACATCTTATACTTTATTGTGCACCTGTGATTGGACTGATTGTCTCCTAGAAACATTTTTCCAAATTATACTGTTTTAAATATGCTGACAATGAACCCCCTGGCATTAGACTCCCTGAAGTCTGATCCAGGTTGACAAAGTCAATCTGCACCAGGTTTTCATTCTTACCTCTTCATTGGCTTTGCTTCCCTGTCTGACACCTGCAGGGACCCCTCAGGCTTTTTGATAAATGCAAAAAATAGCTATTTCTAAGTCATTTTATAGAAGTCCTTTGTTTTGGGGGGCCACCTTTAAAAAATTTTTTATTAGCATATAAAAAATGATGATGGCCATCACTTCCTGTCCCTTGTTCATAAGTCTCTCCACATGTTTGTATCTCATTTGCTTGTATGTTTACAGAGAGGGACTCCTCCTCCCTCACGAGAATTGTATTAAGAACAAATAACACAGTTTTCTACGGCATTTTGTGAGAGTAGCATGCTGCACAGTGACCTACGTAACATTGTTAGATCAGTTATTTCCTGCCTAGTACCTATCTAAACAGCAAGGTCTCCAGGAGGGTTTTATGAATTAAGGTAGTTTACGTACAAATAGAATAAAGTGAGGCCAGATTAGAAAGACGTGAGAGTGCTTGCTTGGGTAGCACTGAAGTGATCAGTATAGGACATACCCCAACCAAGGATATGCAAACTTGTGAAATGTTCCACATTTTGAAAAACAAGACAAGCAAGAATCCAAGAGTTTGCAACAGGAGGAAGAAGAGCACAATAAAGAAGGGTCAGTTGGAGGCTGGAGAGATGGCTCAGAGCATAAGAGCACTGGCTGCTCTTCCAGAGCACCTGTTTTCCATTCCCAGCTTGTACATGCAGGCTTGCAACCATTTGTAACTCCCGTTCCAAAAGATCTGACTCCCTGTTCTGGCCCCCATAGGCACTGCATACAGGGTGCACAAATAGGCATGCAAAACGCTCTCTATACAAAATAAAAAAAAATTAAACGTTTACTATTTTCACTCAAGTAAAGTTAAAGTATTATAAAAGACGGGTCAGCTATGATAAATATTACTGGTAAAGTATTGTCTGACATACAAGTATAGAGCCACAGACATAGTAGGTTCTGATTTCTCCATTCTAGTTGACAGAGACAAAGAGCAGGAACAGGGTGGTGGTGGTGGGGGGGATAAAGGAAGTCCTTGTCTCCACAGCAGGGTGAGAGGGGATGGTGTCTTGAGTTGCCAAGAGCACATGAGGGTATCAGGTCTATGATGCTACTGCAGATGGACATCTAGTTTAGAGCAAAATGACTGAAGGGTTTGTAACAGACCATCAGACCTCAGCACAACTAACTGCAGGTGGAAGTACCATTCAGACCGTATAACTTAGCACGTAGACAGCACCACCTGTCAAAACAAAAACAAAGACCTGATCCATCAAAGGCCACAGTTCTGGGAAAGTCTCTATATGTACTAACCTGTTTTGTTTTTTGTTTATTCTGTAGTTCCACTTCTGGCTAACTGTGCTTGTTAACTGAAGCATGCCAACCCAAACTGTGCTTTTGTGCTTAAAAGTTCTCTCTGAGAAAGACTTGGGACTACAATAGGATCCTGAATACCAGGTATAGTTATCACTGGCCAATAAGACTTTCCGTTGGCTTAAACCCATGCCTGATCAGTTTCCCTAGTGGATACCCCACAATAGGATCTAGAAGAGACTACTAAGTTAACTCACAGTCTACAAGTGACTGACCACAGTCAGGGTCTACTCTAGCAAGGAATAACCCAGATAAGACCTGAGATATGACTATAACAGGTCTACCACTGGCCTGACACCACTAAAGAATGGTAGCCTAGGGGCTGGAGAGATGACGCTTGTTGGTGACCTGAACAGGACTTTAAAGACTATTTTTGATACTTTTGGAGAAGTTCTTATGATACAGGTCAAGAAAGGTTTCAAACCAATTCATCAAGGGTGTTGTCATTGTTCCCCTTATGGACTGTGAAGCCTAAGTAGAAGTAAGGGTGTAGAGAAGTGTGACTGCAGCACATGGTGTGGTTTTAATCTTCTGAATTCTAAGCGAAGCCCAGATGAGCCTTTGCGAGGCACACATGTATTTGCTGGGTGTTGGATAGAGGAGACCACTACACGGAGAAGTGGTGGATGGCTTCATTCCCGAACAATCCAGGGCTTTTGTTACACTTGCAGGTGATAAGGCCAAGCAGATAAATAAAGGAATCAGTGAGCATATAGGCAACCTGAACCGAAACACAGCAGCAACAATCAGAAGGAAGTAGAAGATCTGGTGGTAACCCAGGTGGCTTTGGGAATCAAGGTGGGTTTGGTAGAAGTAGGTGGGGGTGGAGTTGGCTTAGGCAATAACCGGGGTAGTGATGAGGGGGGAGAGATGAAGTTTGGGGGCCTGAGCATGAATGTGTGGTGGGCATGTTGGCCAGATGAGAAGCAGTCAGGCCCATCCAGTGATAACTAAAGTCAGGGCTGCATGCAGAGGGAGTCAAATCAGCCTGTGGTTCTGGAAAGGGCTCCTACTGTAGTTCTTATTCTGGTGCCTGTCTTGGCTGGGGGATGGCATCAAATGCAGGGTCAGGCAGTGGCTTTGACTCTGAGGAGGGTTTAGCTCACTGGCTGGGGAATGTAGACAGTGGGTTATGGTTGGTTGGTATGAATGGTGGGAATTCAAAATTTTCTAAATTCACAGAAAGTTCCTTGTAAAGTATATACGTAGTAATTTTTTTTTTAAAAAAATTGGTTTGCTTAGTATGGAGTATATGCAGCAGGTTTTCTGACAATTTCTTTGGACAAACAGGAAGAGATAAAAAGTAATCTTGTGCTGTTACATAGGGGTTAAAATACAGAGTGGCTGAAAATGAGCTGCTGTGTGCCAGGTTGGTAAACTAACACACTACAATCCATCTTGGGTTTTGCAGAATTATTCTACCCTTGGACTTAAGTGAATCATTTGCATCTCCAACATAGAAACTATTGGTTAGAACCGTATTGTTTTCTTATTTAATTTGAATCTCACCCTATGGATTTTTTTCCCTTTAGTAAAATTTCCTTTGGGGAGAACATGGGATCACTGTGTTTTGTTCCTGTGGTTTTGTTTTTAACACATGTCTTCCTTCATGCACAAAAGTACAATCTGAAGCTGTCCTTTTTGTTGTTGTTGTTTTTGTTTTTTCGAGACAGGGTTTGTCTGTGTAGCCCTGGCTGTCCTGGAACTCACTCTGTAGACCAGGCTGGCCTCGAATTCAGAAATCCACCTGCCTCTGCCTCCCAAGTGCTGGGATTAAAGGCGTGCGCCACCACTGCCCGGCCTGAAGCCGTCCTTTAGTCTCTGTAGTTCATCATGTTTCAAATGTCACACTTCCCCGACAGCAGGGCTGTGGATACCCTTTCCTAGGAATACATTCCCATATCTGTGTTTTATCATCCAATAATTCATCACCATGGCTGATCCGTTGTCACCTGCTATTCTGTATTTCACAGAGTTGTTTCACCACCATGACTGCAAGGCTATGACACAGAACCTGAAGACAGTTTATTGAAACCCTGTGTTGTGTGGGATTGATGGTGGTGTAGAGGTGTGAAAGGAGAGTGTGGCCAAAACTCGGTGTCCTTAGATCATAGAGCTTCGGTGAGACAGTTTACAGAGTGCAATGATAGGAAATAACTTGAAGTCAAAGGCCAGATCTCATCTGTTGGAACTTGGAAAACCTACCTCAACTGAATGTGTTAAGTGAAATGGTACAAGTGCTGCCCACAGGCTGTGTCCTGTGCTTGGGTGCTTTGTATGAGTTGTCATTGTCAGAAATTATTTTTTTGAACACTCAACAGATAAAAGTTTTATTCAGTTTTATGATACTCAGTTTTCCAAGGATCCAGTCATAGATCACTAGAATTGAAAGTAAAGTCTCAATGCAAGATTCACTCCCCACCCTCCAAAGGTAGAGAGCAGAAGTGTGTGTGTGTGTGTGTGTGTGTGTGTGTGTGTGAGAGAGAGAGAGAGAGAGAGAGAGAGAGAGAGAGAGAGAGAGAGCATACTACCCACCCACAGTTCCCTGTCATTTAGCCCTGGCGTTCATAACATGACTTCTTCAAGACCAAGATAAGAATCTTTCTTATATCAGGGTGTGGTGGTACACTCCTTTAATTCCAATACTTGAGAATACTTGCAGGGGCAGGGGCAGAGGCAGGCAGATCTCTGTGAGTTAGAGACCAGCTTCACATATTCCAGGCCAGCCAGGGCTATATAGTGGAAACCTGTCTAAACACAAAAGCAACAGAAGATTCTCAAGCAATTCTTAAATAAAAAGCAAAAAGCAAAGAACTCATCCCACAGATGTAGGTGAGGGGGTTATTAATAGTGACATTTATGCAGATACATGGTCTTATTAATCCAGAAGCATTCAGTACTTTAATCAACTCTTGGCTCTTGGGCAAGTTGGACCTTTCAGTGGTGAAGATGTGGTTAATACTGTGAGGCATTTCAGCCTGGCTGTACAGTACCAGGCTCACAGCTACCAACCGGACTGCTCAGTCATCTTCCGTATCCCACTGTAGTATTGGTGTATGCAACACTTGCTTATCAGTTGCTCCTTCAACTGACATGGAGCACAGGCCATGGAGTGCCATAGTGTTTGACCCTAACACCTACCCAGCCTTCTCCTCTTCCTCTCTTCCCACCCTGACTTATTTTTCCAAATTCTTGTCCACATGACAGATAGAGTCTCTCCACCACAAAGTGTTGACATGCAGTAAGTAGGATTGCCCTTTCTTAGTCCGCTAACCTCCGATTCAGGTTTCAGAGTCAACAGCCCCTTCACATTGTAACACTTTGGTTCCCATACCATTTTTGTGCAACTTTTTGTTCTATCTGTGTTGTTCTGTCTCATATCAGTCTCCCTACCAGAATCCATTAGCAGGATGCCAGAAAGGAACCACATCTCATTTAACACATCCCATGCAGAGGCTGACAGATCATATATACATAGTAAACATATGGCATCTTATTTTTTTTATTTATTTATTTTGTTTTTGAGACAGACTTCTCTGAGAAGCTCTGGTTGTCTGAAGACAAGGCTGGTCTCAAACTTTGAGATCTATCTCTGCCTCCTGAGTGCTGAGACTAAAGGCATGTGTTGGCACCATCACCTGGTATGGAGGGATGGCTCAGCCTTTAAAAGCAAGGCTCACAACCCCAAACATGTGGCATTTTAATTTTGAGATAACTTTCTCAGAGCAGTGATTTTTTTTTTTTTGCTAGATTAAATTGGTTTCGGGTTTATTTGAAACAAGGTCTTTATATAGCCTGGGCCTGGCCTGAAAATTGCTCTGTAGACTAGGCTAGCCTTGAACATATAGAGATCTGCTTGCTTTTGCCTCCCAAGTACTGAGATTGATGTAGAGTGCTGCCATGACTGGCTCAGACTAAATTTGACACACACACACACACAAACACACACACATTATACATACACACACACATACAATATACATTATACACACACATACATTATACATATACACACACATACATACATTATACACACACACATATAATTTTTTTTCAGTGCTGAGGATTGAACCCAAGGCCTTGAACTTGCTTAGCAAGAACTCTACCACTGAGCTACACCCTCAGCTTCATTTATAGATTTTAAACTCTTCTACTTATCCTGCTTAGCTAATATGAAAGGGCTCAGACCTCCAAATGCAATCTATCATGCCTGGGGTTTACACCAGGCAGGCTGAGTAGAGTAGGCTATACTTTCTTTTTTTTTTTATACTTTATTTGCATTTCAAATGTTTCCCCCTTTCCAGATCTCCCCTTTGGAACACCCCTATCCCCTCCCCCTCCGCCTGACTATGAGAATATTCCCCCACTCACCAACCCACCCACTCTCGACTTCCCTCCTTGGCATTTTCCTATACTGGGGCATCTAACACCCTCAGGCCTAAGGGCCTCTCCTCCCCCTGATGTCTAACAAGACCCTCTTCTGCCACATATGCACCATGGGTCCCTCCATGTGTATTCTTTGGTTGGTGATCCAGTCTCCAGGAGCATCGGGAGGTCAGGCCAGTGGACACTGTTGCTCCCTCCCTGGAGTTGCAAACTCCCTCAGCTCCTTCAGTTGTCTAATATATTGAATAGATAGGGAGAGAGAGGGCAGCCTTGCCTAGTTCCTGATTTTAGTAGGATTGCTTCGAGTTTCTCTCAATTTAGTTTGATGTTGGCCACTGGTTTACTGTATATTGTATATTGCTCCTTGAATTCCTGATCTTTCCAAGACTTTTATCATGAAGGGATGTTGAACTTTGTCAAATGTTTTTTACAGCATCTAACGAAATGACCATGGTTTTTTTTGTGTGTTTGTTTGTTTATGTAGTGGATTACATTGATGGTTTTCTGGGTATTGAACCATCCTTGCATCCCTGGGATGAAGCCTACTTGATCATGGTGAATGATCGTTTTGATGTGTTCCTGGATTCGGTTTTCGAGAATTTTATTGAGTATTTTTGCATTGACATTCATAAGGGAAATTGGTCTGAAGTTTTTGTTGTTGGGTCTTTGTGAGGTTTTGGTATCAGTGTAACTGTGGCCTCATAGAATGAATTGGGTAGTATTCCTTCTGTTTCTATTTTGTGGAATAGATTGAAGAGTATTGGTATTAGGTCTTCTTTGAAGGTCTGATAGAATTCTGCACTGAACCCATCTGGTCCTGGACTATTTTTGGTTGGGAGACTTTTAATGACTGCTTCTATTTCTTTAGGGGTTATGGGACTGTTTAGATGGTTTATCTGATTCTGATTTAACTTTGGTAATTAGTATCTGTCTAGAAACTTGTCCATTTCCTTCAGATTTTCCAATTTTGTTGCATATAGGCTTTTGTAGTAGGATCTGATGATTTTTTTAATTTCCTCAAAATCTGTTGTTATAGCTCCCTTTTCATTTCTAATTTTGTAAATTTGCATACTGTCTCTGTACTCTCTGGTTAGTCTGGCTAAGGGTTTATCTATCTTGTTGATTTTCTCAAAGAACCAGCTCCTGATTCTTTTTGTTTCGTTGATTCTTTGTATAGTTCTTTTAGTTTCTACTTGGTTGATTTCAGCCCTTAATTTGATTATTTCTTGCTTTCTACTCCTCTTGTGTGTATTAGCTTCTTTTTGTTCTAGAACTTTCAGGTGTGCTGTTAAGCTGCTAATATATGCTCTCTCCAGTTTCTTATTGGAGGCATTCAGAGCTATGAGTTTTCCTCTTAACACTGCTTTTCATTGTGTCACATAGGTTTGGGTATGTTTTACTTTCATTTTCATTAAATTCTAGGAAGTCTTTAATTTCTTCATTTCTTCCTTGACCAAGTTATCATTGAGTAGAGTGTTGTTCAGCTTCCATGTGTATGTGGGCTTTCTGTTGTTGTTGTTGCCATTGAAGACCAGCCTTATTCCATAGTGATCTGATAGGAGGCATGGGATTATTTCAATCTTCTTATATCTGTTGAGGTTTGTTTGGTGACCAATTATATGATCAATTTTGGAGAAGGTACCATGAGATGCTGAGAAGGTATATTCTTTTGATGTAGGATGAAATGTTCTATAGATACCCGTTAAATCCATTTGATTGATAGCATCTGTTAGTTTCACTATGTCTTTGTTTAGTTTGTGTTTCCAAGATCTGCCCATTGATTATAGTGGGGTGATGAAATCTCCCACTATTATTGTATGAGGCACAATGAGTGCTTTGAACTTTAGTAAAGTTTCCTTTATGAATGTGGGTGCCCTTGCATTCGGGGAATAGATGTTCAGAATTGAGAGTTCTTCTTGGTAGATTTTTCCTTTGATGGTATGAAGTGTCCTTCCTTATCTTTTTTGATGACTTTTGGTTGAAAGTCGATTTTATCTGATATTAGAATGGCTGCTCCAGCCTGTTTCTTGGGGCCATTTGCCTGGAAAATTGTTTTCCAGCTCCTTTCTCTGAGGTAGTGTTTGTCTTTAACACTGAGGTGTCTTTCCTGGATGCAGCAAAATGCTGGGTCCAGTCTGTCAGTCTATGTCTTTTTATTGGGGAATTGAGACCATTGATGTTAAGAGATATTAAAGAATAGTGATTGTTTCTTCCTGTTATTTTCGATGTTTATATGTTTGTGTGGCTATCTTCTTTTGAGTTTGTTGAAAGATTACTTTCTTGCTTTTTCTTGGGTGTAGTTTCCCTCCTTGTGTTGGCGTTTTCCATCTATTATTCTTTGTAGGGCTGGGTTTGTGGAAACATACTGTGCAAATTTGGATTTGTCATAGAATACTTTGGTTTCACCATCTATGGTAATTGAGAGTTTTGCTGGATATAGCAGCCTGGGCTGGCATTTGTGTTCTCTTAGGGTCTGTATGAGATCTGCCCAGGATCTTCTAGCTTTCATAATCTCTGGTGAGGAGTCTGGTGTAATTCTGATAGGTCTGCCATTATATGTTACTTGAACTTTTCCCCTTACTGCTTTTAATATTCTTTCCTTATTTTGTGTATTTGGTGTTTTGACTATAATGTGACGGGAGGAATTTCTTTTCTGGCCCAGTCTTTTGGAGTTCTGTAGGTTTCTTGTATATTTATGTTCATCTTTTTCTTTAGGTTAGGGAAGTTTTCTTCTATAATTTTGTTGAAGATATTTACTGGTCCTTTAAGTTGGGAATCTTCACTCTCTTCTATACCTATTATCTTCAGGTTCTGTCTTCTCAATGAATCCTGGATATCCTGGATGTTTTGGGTTAGGAGCTTTTTGGGTTTTGTGTCTTCTCTGACTGTTGTGTCCACGTTTTCTATGGTATCTTCCGCACCTGAGATTCTCTTTTCCATCTCTTCTTTCTGTTGGTGATGCTTGCATCTATGACTCCTGATTTCTTTCCTAGGTTCTCTAACTCCAGGGTTGTTTCCCTTTGTGATTTCTTTATTGTTTCTATTTGTTTTTAATTCCTGAAAGGTTTTGTTCATTTGTTTGTGTTTTCTTGCAATTCTGCCCATTTTGATTGTTTTCCTGTAATTCTTTAAGGGCTTCCAGTTGTTTACCTGTGTTCTCTTGTATTTCTTTATGGGAGTTATTTCCTTCTTGAAAATCTTGTATCATCCTCTTGATATGTGATTTTAAGTCTGAGTCCTCTTCTGGTGTATTGGGGTACCCAGAGCTTGCTGTGGTGGGAGAGCTGCGTTCTGATGATGCCAAGTAGCCTTGGTTTCTGTTCCTTATGTTCTTGTCCTTGCCTTTTGACATCTGGTTATCTCTGGTGTTATCTGGTCTTACTCTCTCTGACTGTGGCTTGTCTTTCCTGCAAGCCTAGGTGTCAATACTCCTTGAAGACCAGTTCTCTCTGAGAGTAATTTTGGTTTGGAGAGCTGTGCTCCCTTGCCTTTTGACATCTGGTTATCTCTGGTGTTATCTGGTCTTACTGTCTCTGACTGTGGCTTGTTTTTCCTGCAAGCCTAGGTGTCTACATTCCTTGAAGACCAGTTCTGAGAGGAATTTGGGTTTGGAGAGTTGTGGTGCAGGGATAGCTCTGGGGTTCAGATAGAAACAAGAAGGATCTAGTCCCCAGCTGACCCTTGTTTCCTGTGCCCTGATGACTCTGCTAGGGTCCCTCTTGGTCCAGTGAATTTGAAAAGAAGTGGTGGTCTTGCCTGTCCTTAAAGGTGAGTAGGCACTCCTGTTATACCAGCTCTTTACTGGCACTATTTGAGTATAGAGTCCTGTGTCATAGGATCTGCTCTCCAGCCACCAAAAGAAACCAGATCCCTGTTCCCCAGTCCCTGTGACCTGGGTATACCAGATGGGTCTCTCTGAGCAGTCCTGGAAGGGTAGCTTTCTTCCAGTGCTATTTGTCTATGGATCCCTCGAGGCCCAGGCAGAGGACTCCCACCACAGATGGAAACCGGAAGGCTCTTACCTCCTGGCTGTTTTTCTGTCCCTGTGTCTGGAGCCCTCCTCTTGCTGGCTTTTCCACCTTCATGGGCGGCTCGCTTTCTACAGGCACTGTTTGGCTATGGAGCCCTGGTGGCCCAGGCAGAGGTCTCCTGCCATGGATTCCTATTTCTGATCATTTATTATAGCTGAGTAAATAGTGAAGTCAATTTAGAATCATCCTGAATAAGTTCAGCAGTCTCTATATGTAAAGCAACCTTTTCTGTATATTAAGAGTCAGTTGTTAGATTAAGAGACTCTTTAAAATCTGACATCATTAGTATTGCATATAATTTAGATTTTTGAAACAACTTATAGGCACTCTCAGCCATCTTATTTATATCTTCTGATTTATATCTTATCTTTCCTGATTTATTAGCATCAGTGTAAAATATAGGGCCTCCATAGATTGGAATTTATTTTATTATATGAGGGAGAATCCAATTAGATTTTTTTCAAATGAACTGAAGTAGTTTGCTTTTAGGGTATCTGTTGTTAATCTCTCTCACAGAATTACTGTATGTTTTTGTCAATGTTCATCTTGTGCTCCTAACGAGGCTATTTCTGCACTAGTAAAATGTACCACAGTCTCGTCGAAGTCTCATTTTTCCTTTTAGTATCAATTCAGAGACCTTCTCTATGTAGGTTTTTAATTTGTTATTCTGTTTATGTGTTAAAAATATCCATTTTAAGGTATAATCTTCCCTCTGCATGAAAATTCCTGTAGGGGAATGAGTAGAAGGTAAGATAACTAAGATGCAGGCCATCTTTGGATCAATGTGATCTCAATGTGTATCCTGTAATTTCCTTCCTACCAGAGCTAACATGCAGGCCATCTTTGGATCAATGTGATCTAGATGTGTATCCTGTAATTTCCTTCCTACCAGAGCTAACTCCTTCTCAGCTTTGGCTGCTAATTTTCTCGGGCTATTTAAATCTTTATCATTTTGTAAGGCTTGAAATAAACTGTTTAGCTCTTGAGTAGCCAAGCCAATTGCAGGCTATAGCCAGTTAATATCTCCCAGTAACTTCTGAAAATCATTAGAGTCCTTAATTGGTTTCTTCTGATTTGTACCTTTTGTGACTTAACCTTTTGTAGGTTTAGACAGAAACAATCCCATGCAGTCATCTGACTCTCAACAGTGGTGCTGAGACAGAGTTGAAGAAAAGGCAGCTTTTTAAACAAATGGTGCTGGGAAAATGCTATTAGCATGCAGACTAGTTCTCAACATATACAAAACCAACTCAAAATGCACAAAAGAACTTAATGTAAGCATTAAATGCTTACATTTAAAGAAAAATATTAAAAGACACGGGCACAGGATACAACCTTCTAAACAGGACTAAAATAAAGCTCCAGAAATAACAAAAGCTGGGTGTGGTGGCATACAGTCTTTAATCACAGCACTTGGGAGGTGGAGGCAGGAGGGAGAGTTCTGGGCAAGCCTGAGTTATGTACCAAGATCCTGTCTCAAAACACCAAATAGAAAGAAAGAAAAAATAGCAAGAAATTAACATATGTATTACGTCAAATTTAAAAAAATGAAAGTGAAGCAATGATTTAAAGAACTGGGGCAGGGGGCTAGTAGCTATTCATCCAATGGGGAAGCTAATAACCAGCATATGTAAAGAACTCAAAAAATTAAACATCAAAGGATAATTCAACCAGTAAAATGGCAACTGACTTTAACTGTTCTTCAAAGTACAAAAGAACAGTAATTAATTAAAAACAAATTCAACATTTTTATCCACTTGCAAAGTGCCAATCAAAACTACATGGAGATTCCACCTTATCTCAGTTAGAAAGGCTTTTTATCCAAAATAAAAACAACAGCAAAACAATAAATGCCGGTGAAGTGGCTGTGTAAGAGGAACCCTTATATACTGCTGGTGGGAATCGAAATTAGTTCAGTCACTATGGAAACCAGTGTTCTAATTTCTCAAAATCAAACCAAACTAAGAATAGCTGCAGTGACATACTTTTAAAGCATTCACTTTTAATCCCTGCAAGCAAGAGGCAGAGGCATGGGATCTCTCTGAATTCCAGTAGAGCTTGGTCTACGAATTTCAGACCAGCTAGAGCTACAGTCTTAAAACAAAAGAAACAAATAGCCTGGCACGGGATTATACTATGTAATCTTGGTAGTTTAAGTTTTGGGGACAGCTTGGGCTACATAATTAGACTCCTCAAAATCCTACAACCACAAAGAGTGAGGTGCTAACCCTAGGTGAGGAACTATTGACAGTTGATAGCTGCAAGGGAAAGGAGGACTGTGAGAGAAGAGTTGGCTATGTGGGGGGCAGGGAGGATCTTTTTTCTTTAGGGATGTGGTTACTAGAAGGGTGCCATCTGCATAAGGGTAGTACTAATTGACCTTAATGGGGTAGAAGAAAAAAAAGGCCATGAAAACAGGAAGAGGATGTGTAGGGGAATTTTGGGGAAGTTATAGAAGGGAAGAGAGGGTGGCTATGATCAAAGTATACTGTATTAAAATTTCAAAGAATAAATGAAAAATATTATATACACGAACAAGCAAAAAGAATTACCCAAAACTCCGGTTTAGCTCTCATGGCTGTATACTATAAAGAATCAAAGCCAACATTAATATACTAGAGATCTCTGTTCACCCATACTGCAACACTATTCACAATAGCCAGGCTGAGCCATCCACCAAATGTCTATGTATACGTATGTCAAGCTGTTTGGAGCTTTGCTCCAGCCACCCATTGTGAATGTGTGTGTGTGTAAATGTGTGTATGTGTGATTCTTTACTCCCCTTTTCTTTTTTCCTTCTCCCTGGTCTCCAAAAAGTTCAAAGACTTCAGATAGAGACTCTTCCAAAAAGTTCAGAGTTCAGACAGAGCCTCTTCCTGGTTACAGGGACTACTAGCTCCAGGGAATCTAGGCTTATTCTTTTCAGAAAAAAAGTCTGAGTGATCCAAGTCACTGACTCCACAGCCCCCAAGGAATTTTCTTAGCTGACAAAACTAGGGAGCATCTCGATGGCCCCCATCAATTGCCAACTCTATGCCCCACCTCACGTTTACCGTGGATGTCAAACTGGACTTTGATACTAAACTATGAAATCAACCTAAAGATCCACCAATGGATGAACAGATAACAAGTATGTGGCATATATACAAAATGGTGTAGTTTAAAAACATGCATTTGAAGCAAGGTGGATTGGAGGTTAAGTGAAATATGCCAGATTCAAATTGGTAAAACACATTTCCTCTCCTATATAGAATCTATATTTTAACAGTCATTAGCTTGGCTGAGTGTGGTAGCACATGCCATTAATCTTAGCACTTGAGAGGCAGAGGCCAGCCTTGTCTACACAGCAAGTTCTAGTCTAGTCCAGTCTAGTCAAGGCTGCACAGTGAGACATTGTCAAAAGAAAAGAAAAAAAAGGACAAAACCAAAAACCAGCTGTAAACTAGGCACATGCAATCCTAGTACATTTAGGATATGGAAGAGGATTAGGAGTTCAAAGGCATTCTCAACTACTTAAGGATTTAGGAACTCAAGAGGCCAGTCTGGGACACATGAAACCACTTTCCTGCCCTCCTTCCCCCAAAAGAAACAAACATTAGCTAGTCATGGTAGCACATGACTGTAATCCTTGCACTTGGGAGGTTAAGGATGGAAGATGTCAAATTCAACCCCAACCTAGGCTTCATAGTAAGGTTTTGTTTCAAAAAAATAAAGAGCCCCAATTATTTTGTAAATTAATATATATAAATTAAGGCTACCCAAAAAGATGAACTGAAGCAAACTGACAACTGCAACTTGTGATCTTAGCTAGGTCAAGCACTCTGGCTTATACCTGAGCTGTCAAATGGGCTCTGAAACTTAGGGTTTGATTCTACTGGTCTGGGGTGTTTGTTGTTGGATAGTTGTTTTAAGCAAAACAGCAACTTTTTCTCCTGGACTAAACATCCTTAATATGATTTTTCCCCTCCATTTTATGAGGCATGATCACATCACAAAACCCTGGACAAATTTTTTAAGTGACTTCCTCGTTTTACTTTATGTGCATTTGTGTTTTGCCTGCACATGTATCTGTGTGAAGGTGTCAGATACCCTAGGACTGACACTTCAGGTATAAGCTGCCATGTGGGTGGGTGCTAGGAACTGAACCCACATCTTTGGGGACTGGTAACCACCTCTCCAGTCATGAGCCCTGGAATTCTTAATACACACACCAGGATGGCTTCAAATTTGTGGCAGTTTTGTGAGTGCTCAAATTACAGGTATGACAGGGTTGAGACCCACACCAGTTCTTACACAGATCACAGGCCTCCCAAGATGATCATTCATGCTTCCTCACCGAGGAAGCTGAAGGCCATAGCTGGACTCCAAGGTAGCAGCAGGGTATCAGTCTAACTTTTCTTTCAACCTAAGCACCAGAGAGCGATGGTATTGTACTTGTAAAGAACTTAATTCAAAGCCAGGCATAATGTATACCTGTAACTACAGGCCTGTAGCCGAGGCAGGATTTAAGTTTGAGGCATCCTAGGCTACCCAGAGCGTGTCTAAAACTGAAAACCTTCATCAACAGCCTCGTTTGAGAATTTGTCATCTATCGGAATCTGTACCAAGAAAGGAACTGGGCTTGTGAAAAGTGCTTTGAACTGTCAGGGTGAGAAGTAGCAGAATGATGTCCAAAACAGTTGATTTCATAATGAGAGGGGGTTGAGAAGTAACCCCAGGAAGGAAAAGGGGATATAGGTATTATTTCATTACTAGATGATTAAAGTGACTGAAAATGTCCCAAGGACAGAGTGACATCAGTGTATTCTAAGAACATAATACTGACCTTGGCATAATGGGATGTACCTGTAATCAGTTTTAAGAAGGCTGAGGCAGGAGGATTTGTTTGAAGCCAGCTTGGGCTACACTGAGCTTGTCTCAAAACTAGAAACCCAAATGGTTGGGAATTTGGCTCAGATGGTACAGAATTTGCCAGGCAACCAGGAAGCAGCACTGCATAAACTGGGTGAGGGACAAGTCTGTATCAGCACTCAGGAGGGGGAGGCAGGGAGATCACAGTTTGAGGCTAATCAACTTAGTGAGCAGACTTGGAGCTGATGTGTGGAAAATGTTATTCTAGCACTCAGGAGCACAAGGCAGATTGTTTGAAACTGCAGAATGGAGACTAAAGTGAAAGCAAAAATCTCCACTAACAAAACCCCATATTGCCTTGCCACCAGATGTCTCTCACTGAACACACACACACACCAGGCTTACCATGAAATTGCCTTCTTCCCAAACACCCACTTCTTTTGTATTTCCACCTTAGTTGGCCATGTTTTCCTTGAATAATTTTCTTGCTATAAGTTCCAACAGTCCTGTCTCCTTACCTACCTTAATAAGGATTTAAAAAAAAATTACGTTCACACACCATGGTAAATGTGTTAGGGTTAGGACAACCTTCAGGAGTCAGTTTTGTAGCAGGTGGGTCAGTCTGTCTGGCCTGGCAGCAAGCCCTTCACCTGCTGACCACCTCTCTAGTCCTTTTTTATGTATCTTGGCTTCATCTATCCTTCTCTATACTGCATCCGCCAGCACAGACTACCAAGTTTGCCTCAACTATTTAAACTTTTGCCAGCACACATGTATGCACACCACCATGTCTGTCTAGTGGTAGCAGAAGCCAGAAAAGGTTGTCAGAGCCCAGGAAATTACCAACAGTTATGAGTAGTCATTTGGGTGCTTAGAGGCCCTCTGTAAGATCAACAAGTGCTTTAACTGCTGAGCTTCCTATTACTTATCTCCTAGCCACTCTCAGATATTCAGTCCTTCGGAGGCTCTCAGCTATGTATAAAGTACCAACTCTAACCCTGCAGAAATTCCATCCCTTTCACTGCCAGCATATGACATCATCTGTAGTTTCCTGGAAACCTCCTTCTGAATCTGCTACTGTCCTTTATGTTCAGCCTGGCATACCCTCTCCTGTCTTTGCAGTCAACTTCTGGGAGCTATCCTGAATCTTAGGGCAAATAACTCAAATCTCAGGATTTTATTACCACAAAAAAATTTAAGACAAGGGTCATCAAGAAAAAAAAAAAAACCCTGAATGGTTTAGTTAGCAGAAAATCACTGGAGTAAAATATGAAAACATGAGACACACTCCAGAAAATACAAGTGCATCTGCAGTGTGCACGTGGCATGAAAACTCATTATGAGTAAACAAGAAGTGGGTGAAAAATTGTAATTTATTGAAACTCAACTCAAAAAATATAAGATGCTGTAGTGTACAATATATTACACAAAGCACCCTTGGGTGCACATTCAAGTCAAGTAAGACCTTCCTACCCTTCCCCTTGCCCTCCCTCCCTGGGACTTTAATATATGTTCCATATACAATCATGCACACTTAATTGGAAAAAGGAAGCCCCAGTATATTTTGATGTATTAATTAGCACCAAACAAGAGTACAGTTCCATTTTTTAATAAACAAACAAACAAACAAAAATCCCAATCAATAAACCAACTGGAGAGCTACTGGACGCCGCCAATACTGCTGACACAGATATTGTACATTCATGTAAATACACAGCCTATTCTATCCTAAGCAAGTGTGGCTGATTCCCAGCCTTTGTTCACGTTAGCAAGTGTCCCCATATTGCAGTGCTGGAGCTAGGTGCTTCAAAATCAACAGCGATTCAGGAACTTCCTACACAAAGCTCATCTGTCTTCTTAGTTGGAAACAAGTCTAAAATGGGTGTAGAGAACTTAGATCTTTCAAGGACAACCACAGGCCGAAGGTAATGAAGCTGTTTTAAGGCAAGCTCTCCACAGTCTGTTAATGCTTTGTCCAGCACAACCCTAAGGTTTTCCAAGGAAGGAACTGCTGTTGCTTCAGCTACTACTAATGGTGGGATTGCAGTCAGGTTCTCCGAAACTGGAGGGTCACTGGAAGAATGAGGTATGTCAACTTGAGGGCCGCTGTCATTCACTATGGTATCTGCCACAACATTCCCTGTCAGGTCACTACTGGGCTGGGAGGGGTTATTCAACGTTAAGTGCTCTGAAGTCTCCCAGTCATCAAAATCATCATCCTTCTCTTCACTTTCCTGAATAAATTTCAGAAAGGAAGACTCAAATCCCATAGGTTTGTAAGTCTTCAGATCAAATGACCTAGGCTGAGAAGGCTTTCTAATAGTCTCTTTTGGGACCTGGGTTGCATTCTTTACAGTGTTTTCTTGCCCTGAACTATGCTGCCCAGGTTCTTCTTTGATCCTTGGTAATGGCAGCTGGAAGTCTGTGAAATAAGTACCACTTTCTGTCCCACTGGGATTAGGGATGGGGTTTTCTATTTTACAGGGAGAAGACTGAACTATATTACACTGTTCCAAAGAAGTGTTTTCTGAAGAATGGTTGCATTTCAAAGTTCCCCTGTAGAGCAAACTGTGTGTGTCAAAAACTGGGTTTCTTTCTGAACACCCTTTCTGACCACCATCTTGTTCAGCTGGGCAAGTGGAATCAGTGTTTGGGAGGGGCACACTGCTGTCTCCTGGGGCTTGGTTCTCTGTGCGCACCGATTCACAGCTAGTATTTTCCTCTTTCTTTACACAGGGTTCTACTTCTGAAGGAGGCTCGTCTTTAATTTTGGTACCATACTTAACACAAACCACAAGGTTCTCCAACTGCTGCTCTAAATAGGCACTATTCATCTGATGGGTACGTTTGTAATGCCTCACAATGCTGCTTTCCAGCTTCACCACAGACAAACATCCCTGAACCATGCATGGGTATTGCGTGTGCTCAGAATGCTCAACACACATATGGATTGCTTCTGCTCTTGTTTTAAAGCTAATTGGAGCTTTTTTATCTTTGAGTAAGCCACATTTTTTAGCTTTAGTATTAAATGGCCTTTTGGCAGTCTGCTGTTCCTGTCCCTGTGTCTGTCCCTGGGCCTGAGTTGTCTGACACACCTTTTCACTCCTTAGAAGCCGCTCATTTGCTACTTTCTGGCTGCTGAACAGGTTGTTATAATAGTCCTTATGCCGGTAGTAGACATGCTGGAAATAATTACTTCGATGGCTGAAAATCTGGCCACAGCCATTAAGAGTACAATGGATTTCATAATCCGAATGGATTTCTCCTTCAATATTATGCTGTTCCAACAGGTGGTGTTTCAACTTACTGAATGAATAAAAAACAGCAGGGCACTGAGGCTGGTTACAAGAAAACCTCGCTGCAGACTCGGTCTCAGAGAGCACTTTAGACTCTTCAATGTGGTCTAGGTTATGAGAGTCGCTGCAGTGCTTAGCCAGGGCCTTTGAGCACAGGAAGCGCTTGTTACAGTCCTTATACTTGCAAGCAAATAGCTTTTTACATTTTACAAGCTCCCTTTTGGTTCTTGCTTTGTCCTTCTCTAAGCATAACTGCTCTTTGTTGTACTGATGCACAGTTCTGTAATGGCGAATCAGGCCTTTTAGATTGGTAAATGATGAGTTGCAAGTTTTGTGGATACAATGGAATGGTTTGTGGTACTTATTCAAAATATAGCACAGATTTCCTTTAGCAACAGTCCGCCTGCTTCCTCTCCCCTCTTTCCCCTCTCCCTCTTCTCTATGGCTACCTATTGGTGATGAGATACCAGACATCTTACTTTCTATTTCCTCACAAGAGGACTCCAAGTCTGTTTCTGAGCTGCATTCATCTTTTTTAGAATGACACTGAGTGGTCTCTGAATTACAGTTGGGACCAAGTTCTGGAGAGCAGTCACCTTTCAGTCTGTCTACTGAACACGGCCCTTCATGATCACATTTTTCACTGTCTAACAGTCTGTGAGTTGCCCTGTCACTGCCAATCTGATGTTTGTTTTTATAATGAATCCTAAGGTGTGTTTTTCTTGTAAATGACCTTTGGCAGATGTGACACCGGAATGGGGAATACCGGTGCTGAAACATGGTTAACTGAAGAACTTTCTCTTTTGAATAGTTATGCTTTTTAAGATAATGCATTAGCAAAGCCTCTCTAGTCACAAATTCATATTTGCATCCTTGAAGCTCACAGAAGAAAGGCTTTGCTGCCAACTGTGCAAGGTACTGACTTGGCATATTTTCATCCTGATTCTGAAGATTAAGGTCTGAAATGGAAGATGGGACTGACTGAAGAGACTTAGCACCACTAGATGGGCACCCCTGCAATGACCCTGAGAAAGAGCCATGTGCTATTGAGTTCTTCAAGCTTAAATGTTTCAAACGTAACAGAAGTTCCAACATTGTATCCTCTGTACATGGCCTTTTAGAAGCACAAATGGAAGGTTCAGGGGAATAACCTCGATGTTCTCGTTTGCATTTAGCATGGATACTGTGATCTGCACCTTCATCCTGGGAGTCACTGTTTGTATCAGAGCTGGGTTTAGGTTCTGCATCAAACTTGTCAGCTTCATTATGTTTGTCATCCAGGCAGGTAAAGAGGTCTTTTGTCTTTATCTTTCTCGGCTTGCAGTGGTATGGATGCACCTTCCGCAGATGTTTCTGCATCCCTCTTGCGTTTTTGTAGGTGGAGCCACAGCCGTCAAAACCACAGGTGAATTTAGTCCCATCAAAACAAACAGCTACATTGGAGCACTTGTCTTTTAAACTGGAGGGAACAAAGACTTTCTCATGAGACAGTAACAGGTCCTGCATGGTTTCCGAGTGATCTAGTGAGTCAATTAAATCCTCAGTTATTGATGTGGAAGAGCTGTGACTTAACTGATCGCTAGAATTGCTGTCACTGTTGTCCTTCAGGGTTTCTGTGGTGTCTATGTGAGCACTAGCTGACCCTGGACAGAAAAGATGATCTTCAGGAGAATGGGACTTATCAGTTTGGTCAAGTAGATGGGACTGGTCTACACAATCTTGCTTCCCACTTGCTACAGGTTCCTCAAGTTTCACTGATTTCTTTAGTTCTCCATCTGGACTTTCAACATTATGCATAGAGAGGTGATTCTGGTATTCAATTTTAGAATAATAGAACTTTTTACAGCCAAGGACATTGCATGTGTAGGATGCATCCCTGAAATGTTGTGCTTCATGGTGGTAAAGCTGGCCCAAGTCACTGAACACAATATTGCAGCCATTCAACTCGCACTTGTAACGGAGGTCATCATGCTTCTGCTTGTGGTTAAGGAGTTCATTCACTGACCCAAACCTTGCATAGCAATCTATAGACACACACATATAAGGTTGAGGACCACAATGGACCTGCTCATGCTCTCGTAGGTGAAAAGCTGACATAAAATGCCTCCGGCAATAAGTACACTTCTCTCTTCTATTTTTCATATCTAAGTAGTGCTTGGCATTTTCATCATTATTTTGGTGTTCAGCTTTAAGATGCACACTTAAGTATTTAAATTGTTTGAATACACGGGAACAGTCTGTACCTGGGCATGGGTACAAGTCTCTGTCTTGCAGGCGGCGGTCTTCTAACTTGCTAAATGTGACATACTCATGAGACTCTCCCCTGGCTTGTTCACTCGATGGATTTTGTTCCAGACTTCCAGTAGGACTCTTGGGATAAATACCCCTTTGAGAGCTTTTCAACAGTAATTTCTTTCTAGAACGGTGGCTTCTGCTTGGTGGCATTTTAACATGTTCCATTACATGAGGAACAAACAGCTCTTTTCTCTTGAATTTTTTAATACAAACTGGACAGGTATATATTCCATCTTCCATGTGCATCTTGGAATGATGGAGAATCCTGGCCTCTATGCATTCCCGCTTACACAACAAACAGAAAAACTTATACTGAAGCCACCTCTGGTATCTTTCAGAGGAACCAATGGGCTTTTTGTCTCTTTTTTCCTTATTCTGATCTGCTAGACTTCTTCTATATTGTTTATCTTCTTTACCTTCATCATAGTCACTGAGAAATGACTCTAAGACATCTGTATCATTAATAGACATTTCATAGCCACTTAGGTCATCATCGGAATCTGAGGCTTCTTGTCCTAGGAGTTGGTGGCAGTGTCGTTTCAAGGTTTTCCAGTCCCAAAATTCAGGATCAAAGGGCCAGTGGGCTTTTAAAGCTAGTAAGAGCTCACATCGCAAGGAATTTGGAACTGGTGCATTTTCTTCATCAAATTTTTGATCTGGCTGCAAATACAGTTCTTCCAGCATATTGAATCCATCCAAACTGGGTTCAATTAAGAATTCTGTAAGCTGACAGGCTCGTCTGACTTCCAAATCTTCTGGTAAAAGACAGGAAATTGTTTTACAGACTGAAGCTTTCATTTCCTCATCTTCACTTGATCTGAGTTGAAGAGCTCTGACACATAGTAAAATTGACACCCCAATGCCAGCATCTTGTGCCTGTAAGCAAAAGAAGAAGGAAAAGTCAGTCACAAAGGATTACATTAACTTCTGTTGCTAAGATAGTTTAACTTTTCTTAAAGGTAAGGTAAGATAATTTAAAGGTGGTGGCACACACCTTTAATCCCAGCACTCAGAAGGCAGGGGCAGGTGGATCTCTGAGTTCGAGGCCAGCCTGGTCTACAGAGTGAGTCCCAGGTCAGCCAGGGCTGCACAGAGAAACCCTGTCTCTAGTGCCCCCACCTCCCTTAACTTTTCAGAGTTCTTAGCACATGTTTACAATTCTAACAGTTGGGAAGTCAAGACAGGAGAATTGGAGGCTAGCCTGAACTATATTAGTAAAACCATGTTTCAAAAATAAACAGGGCCAGTGAGACAGCCCAGTGGATAAAGGCTATTTATTACAGATAAGGGCTAATTATAAGTTACATTATTATAACTGTAATATTCTTCAGTATGCTTTTCTGTTTATTGTGTAAGCAGGAATGCACTGAGGCCTAGACTCTTCACCAAAGATGCACATGAAAGATGGAATATATGCCTGCCCAGTTTGTACTGACATTCAAGGGAACAGAATGATTTGTTCCATGAGTAATGGAGCATGTTAAAATGCCACCAAGCAGAAGAGCCAGCTCTAAAACAACTTTTAATGACTTATCAAACAACTAAAAACATAGTACCACCAACTAAATAATCCTTTGGGTTCTTAAAATTCATCTTAAATTCTTTTACCGCCTTCAGGCAAATGGATATAGATCTTGAATGAAGCCCCCTTCCCCAAATATTGAGATCACAGGCAAGTATCACCACACCCAGAGTCACATTTAAGATCTTTCTTGTCTCAACATGCAAAGGACTGAATTAGACTGTAATTAGGAACAACAAAATATATTTATGGTTTCTGCAGTTACACAGCATTGTATATTGTTCCAGTTGTTTGGGGACAGGGTTTTGGTGTGTGGTGTACCACCAGGCACTGTTGATGGTACTGTATAGTCAAGTAGTTCTTACCCTTCAATGAAAAAACCCATGAGCCAAATATATATACAAATACAAATAAATGCACATGAGTCCAAAGGATTATGGGATAAGAGCTCAATAAAAGATAAAAGAATGGTGGTATGCTGGGTAAAATGGAGAGTTTAAATCTAGATATTAACAGACACCTATAATCCTAGCACTGAAGAGGCTGAGGGGGGAAGACACACAAAGTAAGCAGAGAAAGAGGCAACAAACCTAGGTCTACAAGTGCTTATACAGGTGGATTTAAGGAACTTTTTGTATAAAGACCATCTGGTTTTCAAAGTTCCAACAAGAGTAACTGACTCTTCTCCAATTTCTCCTGAAAGAATTGTTTTGTACATTAGTCAAAGGTGTAATCAAATCTGTTTTCCAGAGAGGAAACTAAACAAGCTCTCTAAAATAACTTCCTGGAAAGTAGTTAAAACTCACAAAAAGGTATGATCACAAAACCCAAAGATTATAGTATACATGTCTTTACGGAGAGGCTGAAATGAGATGTGACACAGTGTGAGCCAAGAGGGCTATGTGGTAGAATGAGCAGTGGCCAGCAGCAAAGGTCAGACTTTGATACAAGCTCTCAACTCCAAGCCTCATCTTCTTTCCTTCTACTTTTTTTTTTGAAACAGGGTTTCTTTGTATACAGCTGGCTGTCCTGGAACTCAGAGATCTGCCTACCTCCCAAGTGCTGGATTTAAAGGTGTGTGCTACCATGCTTCGCTTTTATTTGGGGCTGGGGGAATGAACATGCTTGCCATGATTACTAATCATGTAGGAACTCAGATGACAGCCTTGGGCCATATCAAAGTACAAATATCTTGATTATAGAATCTTGCAAGTCCTAGCCCAGTTCACTATAATTCCAGTCCTTGGTTGGTTGAGCAGAATTTGCTATAGCAGCTAACTTGATCTTTTGATTCCTGCATTTTGCCTCACAAGTACTGCAGTTATAGACAGGAATGTGTTGCTTCATTTTTAAATAGTTACAAAGTCATCCATAACAATAAAACATATCCTAGCCTCTCTTGTAGCTGGATGGCCCACATGCATGTGCTGAGGCCGAGGTTAGGCAAGTGTATCATAATGGAGTCTGTCCTTCTACCTCTTCTTTCCTGCTCTCTAAATGGACATATCATTGTCAAGGTTGGAAAAGTTAGGTTGCACAGTCTAAGACTTTGAGTTGGTATGAAGCTATGTGTGCTTTCTACATGTGGACTCTCTAATCGACCTGGCTTGTGTCCATTTTAGTTTATATAACATTTCTATATGAAAAAAAGAGAAATTTCTGTGCTCGCCCCCATGGATCTGAGTTGAAAAATCTCAATTTTAACAAGTTTACAACTTAATTCCCTTCCACCTACTACTTCAAATTTCTTCTGCTCTTCAGGTGGACATCATGTGAGGACTAGGCAAGGGTATACCCCATACCCACATCTGAGAGTTCTGGTGCTACAGGTAAGTGGTAAATTCCCCAGCCTGTCCAAAAGCAACAACTCCACCTCCCACCCAAAAGCCACAAACAAACAAACAACAAAACAAACAAAACATCCCCTCCCCTTTCTCTAATATCTAGCAGCTTCCCCATTATGTTCTTAAAAATTTGTAGATTCTAAATTAACCCCGAGTATCTATCACTGGTGGCTCATGTATATAATTTCTGTTTTAGGAAAACCAAACAGCAAAATTGCTTTGAGTTTGAAGTCAGTCTGGACTATGTAGCAAGATCTTGTCTTAAACAAAACAACCAAACACACACACACACACACCAAACAAACACACCAAACAAACAAACAAAACCCAACAACCAAACCCACCTAAATAGGGCTGAAGAGATGGCTCATGGTTAAGAGCATTGGCTGCTCTTTGAGGACTGGCTTTGTTTCCTAGCATCCACATGGTGGCACTGAACCATCTGAAAATGCCAGTTCCAGCCTTTGTAGGCACAAGACATGCATGTGATACAAATATGGTGCAAAAACACCCATAATTGTAAACTAGTAATATTTTTCTAAGCCCCATTTAAAGAGAGAGAGAGAGAGAGAGAGAGAGAGAGAGAGAGAACTCTTCTTGATTGGCATTCAGCTTTACAGAATCTCTTCCTCTCAAGTGTGGACTGAATTATGCTATGCATGTGATATCAAAAGGGACTTCGAAAATCAGGGTCTCCAGTCAGTTGGCCTTACACTAACTATTCTATCCAGATCGGCTCTCTAAACTTATGTCTAGACAGGACCAGGAAGATGGCTTAGTAGGTAAGAATACATGATGTCGAAACTGACAACCGAAGGTGATTCCCTTGGAGTCTCATAGTGAAAGGGAAAACAATTACTCTAATCTTTACATAAGATGTGGTGTGTGCTCAAATAGACAGACAGAAATAAATGTTTTGTTTTTAAAGAGACATGAATCTCGTTTAAGAAAGTCTAGCTCAGAAGGTTAAGAGAACACACTACTCAGTTTTTCAGAGGATCTGGGTTTAATTTCCAGCACTCACATGGCAAGTCCCATGATCCCCATTTCTCATCATAGAATGACAGTGAGATAGGGAGAGGGAGTCAGCTCAAAGTTAGTTTCAAAACCAAGAAGCCAGGCATGGTAATGCACATATGAAAACCAGCACTGAGGAGGAGGCAGGAGGACCCAGCATTTGATTGCATCCTGGACCAAGGAGTCAGTGTCTCAAAAAACCCACACGCACACCAGACCATGCCTGTGGCTCCTGGGAGGTCAGTGTGCATATCAGTGAGGCAGGGCCAACTCCACAATTTTAGATTCTCTTTATCCAACAAGAATTCTCTGAGAAGTTGCCACAATCAATATATGGAAAGCGTAAATTACTCACTTCAGTCTGTATGACTCTAATCAGGCAAAATAAATGCTGTTGTGTTTTAGCTATGACACCAAACTGCCGACAGCGCTCCAAAAACGTCTCCAAAGATGGGTCGATTCTTCTTTGCAGTTTACTCCAAAAGAGAGTCAGCTCCCTGTGAAGAAAAATGTCTGTATTTAATATTTAAACTTGTGTTTGCTGTCCCACTTGACCACTCTTTTTTTTTGAGTCAATGAAAGTAAGCCAACAATACATACAACAGAACCACATGAAAAGCTGTCTATATCCCCTACTACTTCCCCTAAAACGGGCAACACCATCCATCCTGAAAGTTCTGATTTCCCTCCTTGTTTGTGTAAAGCTAAAAACCAGCTACTTCTTTTATGAAGCCATTAAACTTCTTTTCTTAGATTCCCCTTTGTTCTTAAAGGTTTAACTTCTGGATTAGTCTACTTATATTGAGTGAATTAAACCCTGTTCTAGTGAGCTGGGCAAGGATCAAGGAAATCTATGTAGCCTGTCAACCTGATAGCCCCATTAAGCCCCTGTTACTAAATGCTTACGTAAAATGGTCTACAAAGTGACTTCCAGGACAGCCAGGGCTATGCAGACAGACACTGCTCCCGAATGAATGAATGAAGAAAGAGTATCTTTCAAAAGATTTATGTATGTGAAAGCTGGGAATATAGTTTAATGGTATAATACTTGCTTAGTATACGCAAAACCCCCAGTTCCTGTGTATGTGTGTATGAGAAATCTACTAAATAAAGCAAAATTATACCATTATGAAGATTAAAGAATATACAATGTAAACTACCTAAAATTTACTATCTAAAGCCAGACACGGTAGCACATGTGTAATCTTAGTATTCCAGAGGCTGAATTAGGAGTTATTGTTATCAGTTCAAGCCCAGGTTGGACTATATATTGAGTAAGAGCCCAGCTAGAATGCACAGCAAGATCCAGGCTCAACAACAAGACAAAACACAAAAACCCTAAATAAAAAACTTCATTAGGGCTGGAGAAATAGTTAAGTAACTAAATCTCTTGTTACTTTTGTAGAGGAACAGAGTTCTGCTTCTAGCACCCATGTCTAGAAATGAACAATAGTTTGTAACTCCAGCTTCAGGAGGATCTTATGTCCTCTACCGGTCTCTGAATGCATGTACACACACGTGAGCACACATGAAAACAGATACACACAGATGCAGACATACTCACCCACATAGGTACACTTGCTCACTGGTTTAAAAAGATGGCTATCCATTAAAAATATTTGCTGCTCTTGTAGAGGACCCAAATTTGGATGCCAGTACCTAAACCAGGAGGCTCACAACTGCTTGTCATTCTAACCACAAAGAATCTGATGCCCCCTGGGGACTTTGAGGGTACCCCACAACAAAAACTTTTGTTTTTTGAAATGGGTTCTTACTATGTAGGCAGGCTAGTCTCAAGTTCATGGCATAGCCTTTCCCTCAGATTCCTGAATTCTCATGACAAGCATGAGCTGCAGCTCTAAGACTCCATTTATCTTAAACACATAAAAGTGCGCAGCATAACAAACTAAACTTACGTTAACAGTAGTTCTGCGATTAAGCCTTTCTTGGTTAAATTTATTGTTATGTGTGGTGATTATTTCTAACTCCAATATCTAGACCCACCTCACCTCGTAGAAAGGAGGAGAGAGTTTTTGTTGGTCTTTTTAAAATTAAGATTCTATTTCACTTTGAAAGAAGAAGCTTTTTAACAAAATGTTAAGTGACTAAGATTTTCTTTCTTTGATTTTTTGCAAGGGAAAAAAAGGAAAGCCCCATCAGGAACCCTTCCTGATTCCTGGGAACAGCCTTAATCCTAGAGACAGCTACAGGTTCCTGTGAATAGTGGCTGAGTAAAAAGAAAGGGGGAGAAAAGACCACTGTAAAAGAAAAGTTGTGTCAGGAGCACTGAAGAGCTGTGGGAGGTGGCTGGGGACATGGTTTAGTGTGTACAGTGCTTGCTGTACAAGAATGAGGACTTGGATTTGGATCCCCAGCACACATGCAAAAGGCTGGGTGTGACGAACACTAGAATCCCAGCACTGGGATGCTTTAAACAGGAGGATCCCTGATGCTTGTTGACTAGCCCAGAAAGTCTAAAAGTTCTGGGGTTACTGAGAGGAGGCAGGGAAAAAAGGTGGAAGACAACTGACCTCTGCTCTCTAAGTACGTGTACTCATGAACATACACAAACAGGAAAAGTCTGAAGCTGGATGTGGGTGTGATGCCTCATATCTGCACTTGGGAGGCAGAAGCAAGAGGAGTGCCTTATAGTTGGGACCAGCTTGGGCTATAGATTAAGATCTTATCCCAAATAACCAAAGGGGGAAAACAAACAAGAAATAAAAGTACAACAAATGTGGGTTGGAGAGATGGCTCAGAGGTTAAGAGCACTGTCTGCTCTTCCAGAGGTCCTGAGTTCAAATCCCAGCAACCACATGGTGGCTTACAACCACCTGTAATAGGATCTGGTGCCCTCTTCTGGCCTGTAGGCAGAACACTGGATACATAATAAATAAATCTTTAAAAAAAAAAAAAAAAAAAAAAGTACAACAAATGTGTGAGTGTTTTTTGAAGACACTTAGAATGTTGGGTCATACAAACATGAGGACCTGACTTGAATTCCCTGAACTCATGTAAAGACAGATACAGAAGTATATGAATTTGTAGTTCTGGTGCTTCTGTTCCAAGATGGCAGGAAGAGACAGAATTTCTAGAAGTCCCCAGGCCAGCTAGCCTGGCACATGCAGCAGCAAAGAATAAGGAGACCCTGTCTCAGACTGAGTGGAAGGTGAGAGTCTGTGCCCAAGATTATCCTCTAATCTCCACAGACCTGACATAGCAGCCAGTGGCTATGCATACAGAAGCATCTCCATAATCTCTCACCACAGAATCTATAATGTTCTATATACGGTTTTATTAACTAACTTTTGAAGTCAAAGTTATACCCAGGCATAATGACGAGAGCCAGAGGCAGTAGTAGGATCTCTGTAAATTTGGACTACCTGGCAAAGTGGAGAACAGCCAGGACTATGTTGAGAGATTCTGTCTCAGAAGTCTAGATATAAGTAGCAGATGTTTTTATTATTGAAAATGAAATACATTTAACCATACCAAGAAAAATTTAGGTTTGTTCCTAATCTATTTGCTGAAGCTAGAATTTCTAATCTCCAGATTCCTGGTAGAAAAAAAACTGATTTTACTTGATTTAACGATAAAACATCTCAATGCTATTTAACAATTTGTTTTATTTATATTATTTCACTCTGGCAAAATGCCTACAATGATTATTAAGACCCAGGGTCCTTATTTCACTGTCTCTTTACTCACAGGACACACACATGTGATGTCATGGACTCAGTGACAGATTACAACCTACATCTTAGTCTGTGTTATGTGGCTGTGGCCCACAGCAACTCTTCTCTGTGTGAAGTCCTAGGCTCAAAGCTTGGTTAGTGGAACCAGGAGAACCAAGAGTTCAAGGTCAGCTTGGGCTATGGAGACACTGGCTCAAAACAACAACAACAACAACCACAAAAACAACGTTTTGTTTTCTGGAAGGAAAGCACTCAAGTAAGAAACAAAACCTTCGGGCTTGTGCTTTATAATTTCAACTTGAGACTAAGAAATCATAACATTTCTCAATCACTGATTCTACTGCCTCATACTGTAATGAATGATGGGATGAGGTAATCTACAGCATAGAAATACTTCTATATAAATGGTAGACAAAAAATAAAGTGGAAAGTGAAAACCTATACTTAGGACTGTCTTCTAACTTCCACAAGTATGGCATGGCTAATGCACTCATGAGTCACACACTCCCATCCCACTCTAAGAAAACTGTACAAACTGATAAAGCAGCTCCAGAGGGAGACCAATCAAGGCCCAAATCCCAAGTACATGAAAGGTCTTTACTAGATTTTCTAACAGAAAAGGCTAAGCTTTCCTCAGGCTGGCTCCTTTCTCAGTTGCTCCAGTGCAGTATTTTCATTACAAATGACATGTTCACTGACAAGTATTTCCTGTCTATCAAGTTTATCTAGTAGATCTAATACATTCATAATCAAGAGTCTATGAATAGATTTGTTTCTATTTTTTTTAGTAACTAAGCATTCTACAGGTACACGTAACAAAACTAAATAAAAAATAATGCAATGTCATCTATATGGTACCAAGGTAGCAAATCAAATAGGCACTCAAAGGGATTTCCTTTTGTAAAGCAAATTTTAGTTGGACTTCTAGGTAATCTGATTTTTTTCATTAAAGGGTTTCTAAATAAGAGCAAGTTACAATCAGAAGATATTAATAAATGTTGAGGGGAAATAATTTTGCTTTCTGTTCCATCCTGACATAGTGCTAATACTGCTTCCAGAGAGAAGACATCTATGGAAGTCATGAGACAGCCACCCAGAGGACAAACAAGAGACAACTCACCTTTCCTTTCCTACATTACACTAATGGCATTTTCATTTAGATAACTTTATTAGTAATCAAGATTTACATCTGACACAGACCCTAATTCCCATGCTATATACTAACAAAGTATATACAAAGTAAGTGTACTTACCAAGAACAATATACATTGGCCGTTTGGAGCTGCTGGGTAAGGTAAGTCGTACAAAGAACAAATGCTGTGTTATCCTGACCCTCAGATTCCAGATTACAGATGATGTCTAGTACTTCCTTGCAGTCCACCTTTGCAATCTATCAAAAAACGAGATAACTAAGTTAAAAAGAAAATGGTAGCTTTTTTTGTAAAGTCTATTATGTAAAAGGGAAACTTTCTTGTAATACTTTCTATCTTTGGTAATTTCTTTGACAAGAATTAGAGGCCTATTTTACTGACTAATATCTGAGTAGTATAGCACAAATGCTTCATTTATCAAACTGTTAAGATGAGAAAGGTACAGGCATTTGGTAAAGAAGGTCCAATTTGTTCTGTATTAATATGGACACAAACATTCTGCAGTCTTAAAATATTCACAAACACTGCTACCACAAGAGTTAAATTATTTCCGCCAGCTGGTTATTTCCATCAGAAGTTATATCCCTTTTCTCGTCTTCCCTTAAACCCCCAGTGCACAGCGAACACAGAGGCTTCATATGGTCAACCATCACTCTACAACTGAGACTCATCCACCCATCCCTCAATGTTTAGTAGAAATAAAAATGTTTACTCTGTACCAGACTCCTCCATGTGGAATAGGGTCTTAATCAGTTGCCCCTTGCACTGCAAAGGGAAGAAGACTGGACAGACAGTAGCAGAGTCCTGCCCACCACTCTTCCATGTGGAACAGGGTCTTATTCAGTTGCCCAATGACGCCTCAACTCAAACTCACAAGCTCCTTAGCAGCTGGGGAGTGCCCACCCCACCACATCCTGTCTCCTCTCTTCCTCTTATGAGACTCTATCCTAACCCTGAAGACACTCAAGGGGTGACCTATTCACTTTCCTTCCTTCCTTCTTCCTGTACGTAAATAAATCCTCTCAAAGTTTGCAAACCTTTACTTTCTAGAGTTCTGAAACCAGTTAATCTCCCCATCCCTGTTTTAAAAAGCGCATGTCATCACTCAAGTGAGATATGGGACAACTGCGATCCCTCCTGCCACCATGTAGGATCCAGGATCAAACTCAGGTTGTCAGCTGTGCATCCGTGTGCCTCTAGCTACCTGCTGAGCCATCTTGCTGGCCCTCTGAAAAAGCTAGTCGTATTCATTCCTGGCTTCACCTTTTTCCTCTCCTTTTAGGTTTGGTTTTGAGACAGGGTTTCACTATATAGCTTTGGCTGTCTTGGAATTCACTATGTAAAGCAGGCTGGCCTTGAATTCACAGAGAACTACCTGCCTCTATACTCAGCTTGGCTCCAAGAATGCTTCCAGCTCAGACTTTGTCCTAAATCTCACAGGGACAACAAGCCCCAGGTATTCCACCATCTCTTCTCTTTTCAACGCTGAGATTATAGGAGTGTGCCACTATGCTTATTTTGTTTTATTATTAAAATGGGTTCTGGGTATTAAACTCTGGCTTTCATTCCTGTATAGCAAGCACTTTATTGACTCAGTTGTTTCTACAACCCTCTTTTTAAAGCTAATTCATTTATTTTTGACATAGGGTCTGCTCTGTGGCCCAGGCTGTCCTGGAATTCACTATATAGCCCAGGCTAACTTGAGCTTACAGCAATTCTAATCCTACAGTTTCCCAAATGCTGGGATTACCAGCATGCGCCACATGGCTGGATTCTTGAAAATCATGTTTGACTCTGCAGTGAACCTTCCAGTCCAATGAGATATCAACCAAAGTATCAACACTAATCCATGAAAGTGAGACTAGAAGTAAAGTGCAAGCCTAGGGGTTGTGTGGTGTGGTGTGGTGTGGCAGAGGCAGGTGGATTTCTTTGAGTTCAAGACCAGTCTGGGCTACACAGAGAAACCTTGTTTGAAAAAACCAAACAAAAACAAAAGACAAAGAACCCCAAAGCAAACAAAACAAAAAACAACAACAAAAAAGTCGGAACTCCTATCAAACCCTAGGAAAATGCCTCTTCAAAACTGTTAAGGGCTGTGGGTTACAGTGCCGTGGTAGCTTGACCCCTAGCAGACACGAAGCCCTGGGTTAAAAACTATTTTAGAAAAACTCTACTTTAGGAGTAAACTACTTAAATATTTAAGTCTTAAATTCTCCTCAATCTTTCTAACAATGTATTTCTTGAGTATACTTCTTTTTCCCCATATGACCATATGGGAAAAAAATGTAGTATTAAGATTATAATTTTAAAGCCATTGAGTGGGGGCTCATGCCTTTAATCTGACCAGATGGTTCTGTGTTGTTGAACAAAATCTCATTCTAGAGCTACACCTAGAATTTCTATGCTCCTGTTTACTTTTCTACTCCCAAACTGAATTCCCACTGGGTCCTGTTTAAATGTATTTGCTCTGTTTATCATTTATACTTAGTGACTGTGTCAATTCCCAACAGAGTTAGTTAGACTGGTGAGTAAATTAGATCCTGTTTATATTTTCTTGTCTCCATCAAGAGAAGAAATAAGTATTTGTTATTGTTCCTACTAACTATAAGAGTCAGGGAATATATAGTTCATTTACATTCAAACCAAATAGTCTCTGCTATTAACTACCACTACCGTAGCACAAAAGCAGCCAGAGCCAGGAAACAGCCAAGAGTGACTGTGCACTCGAAGACTCAAAACTCCATTCATGTACAAGCTGTCTTCTGACCTCCTCCTCACATTTATGTATCATGATAACATGCTGGGTACATGTGTGCATATGCATGCTTGCTTGTGTGTGCGTGCCACACACACATATGCGTGCTCTCTCTCTCTCTCTCTCTCATAAATAAATAATAAATGTAATCTAATAAATTTTAGTTAGGGACCAGAAAGATAGCTCAGTGGTTCAGAGCACTAGCTGCTTTTCTAGAAGACCCAAATTAGATTCCCAAAGCCCAGATGGTGACTCACAATCATCAGTAACTCCAGTTCCAGAGTGTTTGACACTGGCATCTACCTCCACAGGCACTGGAATGCATGTGGTGCACATACACGCAGTTAGGCACAGCTCTTATACACATTAAAAAACCAAACCAACCAAACAAAAACATCCAACCCCAAAATCTAAAAGACATTTTAATTAGGACCAATGACTTCTCATTCAATTCTATACAAACTGTTTCAATAACGAACTCCAAATTCGGAGGTATCCTGTCCTTTAGATCCCCCAGTCCCTAATTTGTCTAACTATGCACTGGCAATGAATTCTGGTTTTCACATGACCTAGGCAATTAATCTTAATTGTATGTGTTTGGCAAAATGGTCCCCAGCAGAGGCTTCTCATTACACACACCCATTACTAGGATACCCACAGGTGCTGACATACAAAGAACTTTTATTCCCAGCTGTTCCTCAGGTTAATTTAACTCTTCTCCTGGAAGCTGAAAGAGTAAAAACTATGCTATATTAGAACATATGCTGATTAAAAACACCAGTTAATGAACATGTAGCAAGTCACTAGTAGTTTTCCAAAGGGTTCTTTATAATTCTATTGTTAACTAGATGAAATCAGTACTTCTGAAGAGGAAGGAGCAGGGAGAGCCGGCTCATCACTTTCTACCCAATGGAAGTAAATGGCACAGAGGAAAGATAGCCAAGGAGCCAGCTGAACTGCATTTTAGTCTGACTCCAGACTCTCATTAGCATACTGTTGGAAGATAGAGGACTGTTATCATGGAGACTGTCATTTAATGGTGGCTACACTGAAAATTTTTAGTATTATAAGAGTTGGCAAACATTTGGCAAAAGGGACAGAAGAAAATACTTTCAGCCTTTACCAAATAGTCTCTGCTATTAAGTACCTCACTACTGTAGCACAAAAGCAGCCAGAGACAGGAAAGAACCAAGAGTGACTGTGCACCTAAAGACTCGAAAACTGGGTAGAGTGGGTATGCTGGTGTATGCCTATAGCAACCCCACTACTTGGGAGGCTGAGAAGTGGACTAAGAGTTTTTGCTATCCTGGGTTTTTTGTTATTCCATATAAATTTGAGAATTGTTCTAAGTCTATGAAGATTTGAGTTGGGATTTTGATGGGGATTGCATTGAATCTGTAGATTGCTTCTGGCAGGATGGCCATTTTAACTATATTAATCCTGCCAATCCATGAGTATGGGAGATCATTCCATCTTCTGAGGTCTTCTTTGATTTCTTTCTTCAGAGACTTGAAGTTCTTGTCATACAGATCTTTCACTTGTTTGATTAGAGTCACACCAAGATATTTTATATTGTTTGTGACAATTGTGAAGGGTGTCATTTCCCTAATTTCTTTCTCAGCCTGTTTATCCTTCGAGTATAGGAAGGCTACTGATTTGCTTGAGTTAATTTTGTATCCAGTGTTTATCAGCTGTAGCAGATCTCTGGTGGAGTTTTTCAGGTCACTTAAGTATACCACCATATCATATGCAAATAGTGATATTTTGATTTCTTCCTTTCCAATTTGTATCCCTTTGACCTCCTTTTATTGTCTAATTGCTCTAGCTAGAACTATATTGAATTGATAGGGAGAGGGCAGTCTTGCCTTGTCCCTGATTTTAGTGAGATTGCTTTGAGTTTCTCTCCATTTAGTTTTAGTTTGATGTTGGCCACTAGTTTGCTGTATATTGCTTTTACTATGTTTAGGTATGCTCCTTGAATTCCTGATCTTTTATCATGAAGCGATATTGAATTTTGTCAAATGCTTTTTCAGCATCTAACAAAATGACCATTTTTTTTTTTTTAAAAGTTTGTTTATGTAGTGGATTACATTGATGGTTTTCCGGGTTTTGAACCATCCCTGCATTCCTGGGATGAAGCCTACTTGATCATGGTGAATGATGGTTGTGATGTATTCTTCGATTTGGTTTGCAAGAATTTTATTGAGTATTTCTGCATTGATATTCATAGGGGAAATTGGTCTTAAGTTTTCTTTTATTGTTGGGTTTTTGTGGGGGTTTTGGTACCAGTGTAACTGTGGCCTCATAGAGTGAATTGGGTAGTGTTCCTTCCGTTTCTATTTTGTGGAATAGATTGTAGAGTATTGGTATTAGGTCTTTGAAGGTCTGATACAATTCTGCACTGAACACATCTGTTCCTGGGCTTTTTAGGTTGGGAGACTTTTAATGACTGCTTCTATTTCTTTAGGGGTTATGGGACTGTTTAGATGGGTTATCTGATCCTGACTTAACTTTGGTATTTGGTATCTCTCTAGAAACTTGCCCATTTTGATAAGATTTTCCAATTTTGTTGTGTATAGGTTTTTGTAGTAGGATCTGATGATTTTTCGAATTTCCTTAGAATCTATTGTTATATATCCCTCTTCATTTCTAATTTTGTTAATTTGGATAGTGTCTCTGTGCCTCTGTTTAGTCTGGCTAAGAGTTTATTTATCTATCTTGTTGATTTTCTCAAAGAACAATCTCCTGGTTTTGTTGATTCTTTGTATTGTTCTTTTAGTTTCTACTTGGTTGATTTCAGTCCTTAATTTGATTATTTCCTGCCTTCTATTCCTCTTGGGTGTAATAGCTTCTTTTTGTTCTAGAGCTTTCAAGGTGTGCTGTTAAGCTGCTAGTATATGCTCTCTCCAGTTTCTTTTTGGAGGCATTCAGAGCTATAAGTTTTCCTCTTAACACTGCTTTGTGTCCCATAGGTTTGGGCATGTTGTACTTCCATTTTCATTAAATTCTAGGAAGTCTTTAATTTCATTCTTCATTTCTTCCTTGACCAAGTTATCATTGAGTAGAGCATTGTTCAGCTTCCAAGTGTATGTGGGCTTTCTGTTGTTGCCATTGAAGACCAGCCTTATTCCATAGTGATCTGATAGGAGGCATGGGATTATTTCAATCTTCTTCTATCTGTTGAGGTTTGTTTTGTGATCAATTATAGGATCAATTTTAGAGAAGGTACCATGAGGTGCTGAGAAGAAAGTATATTCTTTTGATTTAGGATGAAATGTTCTATAGATATCTGTTAAATCCATTTGGTTCATAACATGTTAGTTTTACTGTGTCTCTGTTTAGTTTGTGTTTCCAAGATCTGTCCATTGATGATAGTGGAGTGTTTCCCACTACTATTGTGTGAGGAGCAATGTGTGCTTTGAGCTTTACTAAAGTTTCTTTTATGACTGTGGGTGCCCTTGCGTTCGGGCCATAGATGTTCAGAATTGAGAGTTCTTCTTTGTAGAGTTTTCCTTTGATGAGTATGAAGTGTCCTTCCTTATCTTTTTTTGATGACTTTTAGTTGAAAGCTGATTTTATCTGATATTGGAATGATTACTCCAGGGTGTTTCTTGGGGCCATTTGCCTGGAAAACTGTTTTCCAGCCCTTTACTCTGAGGTAGTGTTTGTCTTTAACACAGAGATGTGTTTCCTGGATGCCAGCAAAATGCTGGGTCCTGTTTATGGATCCAGTCTGTCAGTCTATGTCTTTTTATTGGGGAATTTAGTTCACTGATGTTAAGAGATATTAAGGAATAGTGATTGTTGCTTCCTGTTATTTTCGATGTTACTTTATGTTTGTGTGGCTATCTTCTTTTGAGTTTGTTGAAAGATTACTTTCTGCTTTTTCTTGAGTGTAGTTTCCCTCCTTGTGTTGGTGTTTTCCATCTATTATCCTTTGTAGGGTTGGGTTTGTGGAAACATACTGTGCAAATTTTGATTTGTCATGGAATATTTTGGTTTCACCATCTATGATTATTGAGAGTTTTGCTGGGTATAGCAGCCTGGGCTGGCATTTGTGTTCTCTTAGAGTCTGTATGAGATCTGCCCAGGATTTTCCAGCTTTCATAGTCTCTGGTGAGAAGTCTGGTGTAATTCTGATAGGTCTGCCTTCATATGATACTTGACCCTTTTCCCTTACTGTTTTTAATATTCTTTCCTTGTTTTGTGTATTTGGTGTTTTGAGTATAATGTGAAGGGAGGAATTTCTTTTCTGGTCCAATCTATTTGGAGTTCTGTAGGCTTCTTGTATATTTATGTTCATCTCTTTCTTTAGGTTAGGGAAGTCTTCTTCTATAATTTTGTTGAAGATATTTACTGGTCCTTTAAGTTGAGAATCTTCATCATCATCACGAGATGTAATTTTAAGTCTGAGTCTTCCTTTTCTGGTGTGTTGGGGTATGCAGAGCTGGTTGTGGTGGGAGAGCTGGGTTCTGATGATGCTAAGTAGCCTTGGTTTCTTTTCCTTATGTTCTTGCCCTTGCCTTTCGCCATCTGGTTATATCTGGTGTTGGCTGGTCTTACTCTCTCTGACTGTGGCTTGTCTTTCCTGCAAGCCTAGGTGTCAATGCTCCTTGAAGACCAGTTCTCTCTGACAGGAATTTGGGTTTGGAGAGCTGTGGTACAGGGTCAGCTCTGGGGTACAGATAGAAACCAGAAGGATCTAGTCCCCAGCTGTCCCTTGTTTCCTGTGTCCTGATGGCTCTGCAAGGGTCCCTCTTGGTCCAGTGAATTTCTAAAGAAGTGATGGTCTTGCCTGTGCTTGAAGGTGTGTCGGCACTCCTGGGATACCAGCTCTCTCCCGGCACTATTTGAGTATGGAGCCCTGTGTCACAGGATCCGATCCCTGGCCACCAAATGAAACCAGAAGCCCACTCCTCAGTCCCTGTGTCCTTGGGATTCCAGATGGGTCCCTCTGTGCAGACAGGCTCGCCCACACTCCTGGCAGGCTATCTTTCTCCCAGGGCTATTTTGCTATGGAGCTCTGGTGGCCCAGGCAGAGGTCTCCTGCCACAGACGGAAACCGAAAGACTCCTTCTTCCCAGCTGTTTCTCAGTCCCTGTCTCCCAAGGATTCTGTGTGAGTCCCGCTGATCAGTGTTAGTCCTCTTACCCCCTCTCAAGGGCTTTTCCACACTCCTGGGAGGCTAGCTTTCTCCCAGTGCTATTTGGCTATGGAGCCCTGGTGGCCCAGGCAGAGGTCTCCCACCACAGATGGAAACCGGAAGGCTCCTTCCTCCTAGTGGCTGTTTCTTAATTTATGTGTTCTGAACACAAAATATTGCAGTCGATATAAGGTCAGTATCTGAACTTGTCAGTATCTGAATTTATCAGATACCACAACCAACCAAACAAACAAACAAATGTATGCTTTAAAAAATGTGAATTAACTCATATGAGGCCAATTATCTCTTATGTACGACAGTGCTCCCTTCCTTCCCATCTTAAGACAGGCCTTAAACCTGAAATCTTCCACCTTGTCTTCTCAATTGTTTCTCTCTAGTACTGCAAGTTAGATCCAAAGAATTGATTCTTGTTTTAAAAAAGGTGCCCTTGCTACAGAGGCTGCAGAACAACTTTGGGCATCAAACTCATGAACACTATCAACCTCCTGTGAGTCTAAGTCTCTCACTGCTTAGTAACTCACCAGTTAGGCTAGATTGGCTGGCTATGCACACACATACACACAAATACACATAAGAATAAATCTTTCAAAATACATCTTAAAGATGGGGGTGGGAGAGGCCTATACTACATAGCACTTAGGATGGACAAATGTTTAGCAAATGCTTTCTGTAATCATATTTAAGGTTGCAGTGGGAAGTATGAAAAGACAGATGGTGTGAAATGGTTCAGCCTTTGATTTCTTTATGACCACAATACTTAATTAAGACACTATCTAGGTCCACACCTCCAAACACGGACGACCAACACTCGGTCACTGTTCACACACTCTGCACCACCATACAATCTCCCCAAGTACAAGTACTCTGAAATGTTAATGTTACAGGTTAAACTCTTCCCACTAGGATACTGCTAATAAAACAGCCCAGGATAAAAGTATGTAAATTAAAAAACAAAAACAAAAACAAAACAAAACCAAGGAAGTCAGTAGGAAGGTAAAGATTAATGGGAGTCAGGGTGGACGGACAAGCTTCTGGAGTCAATCCAGTAGGAAGTACCTTAAATATCAACAATATAGTTGACAAGCTGCTCTGAACAGGGAGGTAAGAACTGAGCCAAAGGACAATTATCCACTTCAAATAACTATTGACCCAAACACTAGTCTAGGATTCATATAAAGAGGAGCTGGCTTTATAACACTGTATTATAGCAGACATTTTTTGAAAACAGAGCAGAAGAGAAACTATGGAGCATGATTCTCTTTGTAATTTCTCTGTGCGTGTGTGTGTAGCATGGAATATATATGGAAGTCAGAAGACAACAGTTAGAAGCTGGTCCTCTCCTTCCACCACATGAGATCCAAAGCTCAAATGTCAGGGCCTCTACCCACTAGCCATCCATCTAAGCAGTCTCTAGGGCATCACTTTACACTGGACCATAATGAAGATCTCTTTGATAAGGTACTATGTATGAGACAAGGAATTAACCATGCAGGGTGACTTGCAAGCACAAACCTCTATGACAAGAACACACTTGGCTTGCTCTTAAACCTTAGCAACAAGGTAGCTGAAGAGCAGTGGGCATTAAGTTGTCTAAGACAGAAGAACAGACACTGGCCACAGCAAATAGAAAGAAGGCTTCTCGATGTAACCTGAAAAAAATCACTGGAGGGTTGTGGGCAGAAAATGGCCCGACCTAAGCACTAAAGGGATTGTTCTGGCTACTTCAAGTGAGTAGAATGCAGAGGCCATGAGTGAGACTACACACGACAGTTCAGAGAGGCGTTTGTATTCATCCTGACACCTCTGATTCCCTACATATTATCTAAAATGAACTATCAGATATATATCAACAAGGATAATATAGTACTATTGTATTATTACAATTACATGGGGTCTCATGTATACCAAGCTGTCCTCAAACCTACATAGAAGAGAATGACTCTGAACTTATCTTTCTGCCTCAGCCTCACCCTAGTGATGGGATTACAGGTTTGCATCACTATGGCTGGTTTATACAGTATTGAGTGTGGACCAAGGTTTTCTTGCCTGCTAAGTGAGCATGCTAAGAGCTAAGCTTCAGTCCTTCCTATCACCTTGTTATTTTCAATCCAGTACTAATAATACAGCAAACCCAGATCTGAATCCCAGCATTATACTACAGTAGCTAACATATTTTAATTGGAACCTCTCTTTATCAACAAAAAGGAACTTTGTCAGAGATGTGAAACTAAATGTGATAAAGTACAGAGTATGTCTAGCCTAGAGGAGCTATGTATTCACAAATCTTTCCACTTCTGACATGGAGAACATAGCTGAAAGGCATCTGACTTCACTCTGGTTTATTTTTAGTTGCACTGAGGATCAACACTAGGTAAATGTTTAATATTGAGCTATATTCCCTCCTCTCTTCTCTGATTTCATTTAAAAGCAAGCTCAAGCCAGGCTATGGTGACATATTCTGCAATTCCCTCATTAGGGATGTAGAGGTGGGAGCATGGGAACTGGTGGCCAGCATGGGCTACAGTGAGCTTAGTCTAAGACCAGCCTGGGCAACAGTAATACTCTGTCTCAAAACATAAACTAAATCTCAGAAAGTCATAAAGGCAACCAGGGTTCCAATAGTAATATCAGAAACTTAGCCAATGGGGTACTGCAACATTTAACCAAGGGAAAGCAAAGTCAAATGGAAAAGGAACAATCACTGAGGAGCTAGTTAGTGTGTGGGACCTTAAAAGGACAAGTGAAAACGCCAAGAAGACAGACTGATAAAAAAGAGCCTAATGTCAACACTGATTCATGCAGTGATGTGACTATGGGTTAATTGTCATATTCTAACGTCACAGTCAGGGAGGAGACTGGTAGTCCTTCCCTTTAATTTTGAGTACTGGGGAGGCAGAGGAGAGCCAGGGGCTACAAAGAGACCCTGTTTTTAAAAAAGGAAGAAGCTACAGCCAAATGTGGTAGCAGGAGAGTCACAAGTTGAAGGTGACAGGAGGTGGTACCAGGGAATATAGCTCAGTTGGCAGAGTGTTTGCCTAGCAAATACAAAGCCCTGCCTTTGATTTCCATCAGTGCTAAATAAAAACTGAGATTGGTGTCGCACGCCTGTGATCTCAGCATCTAGAGGTGGACCAGGAGTTCATGGCCAACCCAAGCTACCTAAGACTCAGTTGGGGGTGGGGATGGAGAGAAGGAATAAGAAGGAATATGAATGTCCTGAGAGGAGAAAAATATCCCACAGTAAATTCTCACTGAAATAGGACTCAGTGAGTAGGTGCTGAAGATTTCTAATAGAATGGAGGACTATCGGTTACCCTCTAGGACAGCAAAGAGTGAACGGGAGGTCTGTTATACAGTGAAGAAGTTAGCCTGAAGAGGAGGGGCTGTCTGCCTCCAATAACAAAAGAGGGGTACATAGAGTCAAGGAGGTGAGCAGACACTCAGGAAGCAAGTACCCCAGTTTCTACAGAACACAGGGAGAAGCACATCAACAACAGGCTTCAGAGAGAGATTTCCTATGAAACGGTGGGTGGTAAGTGGACTAAAGAAATGCACAGAGTGCAACTGGTTTAAAGATGAATTTTTCTCAACCTGCCTGCCCTGTGGATATAGATAAATGCAACAGAGCAGAGAGAAACAATTAGGGACAAGAATAACAGAGGACCTGAGGAGCATATGCCACACAATGGTAACTGAGACGTGGGAATACGTTGAGGATGAGGCTGGCTGGGAAAGGCACAGGAACAATGGATCCTGACTGGTGCTGGTAAAGTCCATACAGTAAAGAGAATGAAGCAAAAAGAGAACAGGATGCAGGGAAAAAAATTAAACTTAGAAACTACTCTATAGAAGAGAACTTGATCTTTGAGATGCCTACATTTAGTTAGAAACTTCAGCTGGCAGCTAGCTCAGCAAGACACCTGCCAATAATCTTGGTGACCTGAGCTCCCTGGAAACCAGGTAAAAGAGAATTAACATCAAAACTTATCCTCTGGCATCCACATGAGTGTCACGGCATGCGTGCTTACAAAAATACATCACACATGTATATACCTGTGTGTACACATGCATAATTATAAACAAAGAAAGATGCTTCCATGTAGAAATAAGAATTCATGGGTTAAATCTGGAATGGCAGCTGAGATGAAAGGTAAATAATGAATTAAAACCTAAGCATTCCTACTTTTTTTGCATGATTTATTAAACATTTGGAGAGAACTAATTCCAAACTTTCTAAGAAAAATGACTCATGTTTCATTAAAATGACATAATTGATAAACCAGTTATTAAAGACTCAACCATTTTATTAACAATATATATTCTCCATGGTGTCCAGTTAGACCAGTTAATTATTAGTAAAATATATTCATGAAGCTTAGAGTCCTGCACTTGTGTGTTACAGAGGCAAAAGCACAAAGTGTTAACTAAGTTAAAATTAAGTCCCACACTCCTTGGATTATTCCTTGACCTATTTATTAATTTCCCAAATCCAGTAAAGTTAGAATGTCAGAAGGAGAGGTACTTTCATATCTGCCGATTCCACAGTAGACTATCAGGTGTAAAGAGGTATAAACATCATTTGGACATTCTCAATTAGCCATTTTAGAAACCCAACTAGATCTATAACTAACTTCATATCCAATTTGAAGAAGTTAAACATATAGCTAAAGCACATTTTTTTTTTTGGTAGCATAAACAATGAACTGTGGCTTTCATTCTGGATGAACCATGCAAGGCCTGTACTGACACATCACGCCTACAGCAAGACTGAATAGTTACCTAATGCACTCACCTCCTGAATAGCCTCTTCGCTGGGAAGCATGGAACACAAACATGTGATATAGGCTTGCTGAAAGCACGATACCTGTGCAAGTTCTTTAGACTCTGCACACAGTTTTGATAAAGCAGTAGCTTGGGGGATGCAGTTAGATTTCAACAAATGTTTGATTCTCATTTGTAGAAAGGAAGGTCCTTCTTGTGCAATCAATTTGTTAACTAGAAAAAAGGAAAAACGCAACAGTATGACAATATACCACATGCCAGAGTAGTGACGACACTTTCTGCTTTTGCCTTTTTTCCTTCTGAGACTGGTGGATCTCAGGCTGGCCTCGAGCTCACTCTACAGCCGAGGATGACCTTTAATACAGGATTCTCCTGCCTCTAATTTGCTTGTTGTTATGAAATCCCGAGTTGCTATAAATGTTTATTCTAGTTTCAAGACTCCTCTAACAGAGGCAAGAGAAAAATAGAGCTAACAATTTTCATATTAATTAGTTTTATTCGAAACACCAAATGTTTTCCTGAATCAATATTTCAAAATTATATGATCATCTCCACTCTCACTTTCTGATAAGTCCAGTAAAGAACAGTTAAGAATAGTGAAATCAACTATAAGTGCGAATAAATTCAAGAAAATGAAACAAGTGACCTACACAATATTAACTACCACAAAGTGGATGCATATGAGGTACCAAGTTTTATGCTAAAGGTTCTTATATATCTCATTTATTCTGCACACCACCACCAAGGCAAGTAATGTCCACAGATTAAAGTTAGAAGAATTAATATTCAGAGAAGTTAAGTCACTTGCCAAGGATTCCAAAGTCAGTGGTGCTGTTTCCTCTAAACCAGGCATTTCTCAAAGTGTGTTCCAGCGACCAAAAGACCTGAGAGATAGTCCTAGAAAAAAAAAAGGATTCCTTGGTCAAATCTCTGAACAGTCCTGCAATGAATAAAACTGTTCACGTGTATTTAGCCCAGCGTTTCCCAAGCTGATTTGACCAGAGAACCCTTTTATGAATATTAGTCCCTTGTAAAACACATACTCCTGGTTTAGTACACACTTTGGAAAATGCTGCTCTGAGCACTAACATTCAGTGCTCAGCCAAGCCCTCAACTTTGCAAAGCCACTCAACAAGTCTGTGACATTACACAGCATTACCTAATAATGCAGCATTCCAGCAAGTTAAACTGAAAGACTGCTTTAGGTGGTTAATCTAAAGCACTGCTTCTCAGACTTGAAAATGCCTCCTAAGAACCCAGGAGACTTATTTAATGCAGAGTCTGACTCAGGAAGTCTAAAGATGAAACTTTAATTTTTTTTTTTTTTTGGATACAGGGCCTCCCCGTGTATCCCTGAGTAGCTTGGAATGCTCTATGTAGACCAATCTTGGCCTTCAACTCAAGAGATCCACTTGCCTTTGTTGAAATTAAATGAAGTGAGTGCCAACACTTCTTAGAACTTTAAATTTTTTCTAACAAATTGTAATCCCTCTGGTTTTAAAATTATCTTTTTAAAAATAAGATTAACTCACTGTCTATATGTGTTTGTGAAATGTGTATACACATATGCAGCTAAAATTACAGTCCAAGCCAGGCATGGTGGTGTATGACTGTAATCCTAGCATGAGAGCCCCAAAAAAGATTCTGTTATATATGCATGCATGTATGTATTCATATTCAGATTTGTGTGCTTAAATGTACACCATGTGAGTATCTGTAAGTTACAGAGTAGTGCCACTACATGTGTGCTGGGAATCAAACCTAGGTCCTCTTGAAAGCAATAAGTGAGTGCTCTTAACCACAGAGCCATCTCTCCAGACTGCAAGATTCATCTAAAAAAATTCTAGCCGGGCAGTGGTGGCGCACACCTTTAATCCCAGCACTTGGGAGGCAGAGGCAGGCGGATCTGCAGGCAGATTTCTGAGTTCAAGGCCAGCCTGGTCTACAGAGTGAGTTCCAGGACAGCCAGGGCTACACAGAGAAACCCTGTCTTGAAAAACCAAAATCAATCAATCAATCAGTCAGTCAATCAATCAATCAATCCTTTTCATCTTTTTTGGTCTCCTTACACGAATGATCCCTTTCTTACCCACGTAAGTACATGATACAGTGGTTCATTCTCCCACCAGTCTCTTGGAGGTGCTGTATCACCTATTGCCAAATCACACTATTTAGATGTTCTTTATCTCAATGATTCCCTACTGATCTATTTACAAGTCGTATCCATCTTAGCAGTCATCAATAATGATGCAATTCACAAGCCTGTGCATGGGTCATTTTACCAATGAGCATATAAGAAAACAAAACAAAACAAACAGAGCCTAAGAAGTAGGACTACTGGGTTAAAGGCTTTGTTCAATAATTCTGGCCCACACTGCCCAATTGTTTTCCAGAAGTCATACCTACTTTTAACTACTTCTGAGTTCCAACTCTGGAGACTTAACATTAGCAGGCAGAGCTTGGGTTCTAGTAATATATGCCTTTGGTTTTAAATTGTATAAAATGGAACCAAAGTCAAAAGTCATTAAGGGAAAACATCACTTTTACCTTAGCCGTTTCCATTTTAGACTAATAATCATTTAAATCTACAAAATAATTCATTGTTATAGCTCCCCCTATCAATAGTTCTTTATTCTTTTGCTTTCAGTAATGTTATATTAAGTGTACAAAAAAACCAAAACCACTGTATTCTTCTATGCTACTCCTTTCCTCAGGGAGCCACAGAGTTACTTGGCCCTGGCCTTTCGGGCCTTTAAAGCCCTTCTCAGTACTGTCTGACTCTGCTCTGCCTCTTATCAGACCCTGCTCTGTGTTACAAGGCTACGAGCAGCATATGAGGCTCACAGGAGACAAGATACTAGAGCGCAGGAGTGCTATCATTAAACCCCCAGTCCTGCTACATTTGCACAGTACTTTTCATCTCTTACCACAGTAAGATTTCTCTGTACATGTAGAATAAGGGGTTGCAATGTAAGACTATACATTTCTAAATTGCCATCTGAGGATTCAGCCTTACTCTGATGCAAATTCACTGACCACCCTGAAGTCGAAACTTTTCATCTACAAAATGTTAATACAACTCATTCACCTTAAAGGAAATTACAGAATCATACATGAAATGTGAGTGATACAAATAAGAAATAGAACAAAAGCAAGCATGTAATAAATGTTCACCATTACTGGCTATTATATATCTCTGATATCTTCTGTGCTCTTCTGCTACCAATCTGTGATCAGCTACAATGTTCAGACTTCTGTATTCTCCATGGACCCATGAACTTAGTGATGTAAGGGTTATCAACCTTTAGTCAAATACTTTTAAAGTCACACAAAACACCAATGCACAGGAAAAAAATTCAATAAAAATAAGTAAACCATTAAATAATAATAAATGTTTTATTTTATTAAATAATAATAAAAAGGTCATTTCAAGAGCTAGGGAGATGCTCACTGGATAAAAGCATTTGCTCTGCAGACTTGATTTTGATACCAGGATTCACACAGAAGGAGGTGGTAACTCCACTACTGCAGCTTGGAGACTGGCAGCTCTCCAGCGCTCTGCTGGCCAGCTAGCACTGATGAGCTTCTCCGCCTTTGAGAGCTGAGATTAAAGTGTGTGCCACTACGCTTGGTTTCTTTCTCTTTCTTAAAAAGTATCTGTACTTCTTAGATACTTATTTCTTGTTTTCTTATCAATACATTTATCTGTTCATAGAAAACCTAGGGGCAGGAAAGGCAGCTCAACAAAGCATGTATCCTGCATGTCCTGGGTACCGATTCATGCCTAGTGCTGCAAAATAAAACAACGGTTGCGAGAACCCATGTGTCTCAACACTTAATAAAGCTGTCCCCTCCTGTGGTATACACATAAACAAATGGCTTAGCCGCAGAACGCTTGCCAATTATAAGGCGGTCCCAGCCACAGGTGTTGGGAAGAATAAACAGTTATTGACAGTATACTTTATCTTATCTGTACTTTATCATCTGAAAACAATCACATATAAAGTTTAATTTAAAAAGAGTTCTTAAGGATGGAGATGGTTCTGCAGCGAAGAGCACATACTGCTCTTTCAGAGGTCCAAAGTCCGATTCCCAGAACTCACATCAGATGGTTCACAGCTGTAATTCTAGCTCCAGGTGAATTCAATGACTCCCTGGGCACTGTACTTGCATGCACATACCCACTCAGACACATCCATATATGTGTAATTAAAAAATTAAACCTTTAAAAAACAAAATAAAAGCTCTTAGGCAATGTGCTCCATGGCTGATACACTTGGGAGGTTGATAAAAACAAACAAACAACAAAACAAAAACCAACCAACCAACCAAACAAAACCAAAATAAACTCAAGTCCTTGGGCTGGAAAGATGACTCAATGGTTAAGAACACTTGCTGCTCTTACAGAAGACCTAGGTTCAGTTTCCAGCACCTACAGGGCATACAGGGCAGCATGGCAGTTCTCAGCCATCTTTAACTCTAGTTCCTAGGGATTTGATCCTCTCTTCTGGCTTCAGCAGACACACAGACACACACAGACACACACAGACACACACACACACACACACACACACACACACACACTCATATACATAATAAAAGAAATTGAACCACAAACTGCCTCCACACACACACAACCAAAGGGGGTGGTGGTGGTAGTGGGTGCAGAGACAGGAAACTCTTCTAGGATGTCTTTAGCAATCAACCAGCACTTATAGGCTTCAGTTTTAAACAATTTTATACATATTTTCTAAATTTACCAGCATTCGTGTGAAAGTTTATATGGAAGTCAGAGAACTTGGTTTCCTCCTTCTACCTTTATATGGGTTCCAGGATTTGAAATATGGTCATTAGGCATTGGGTCACATGTCACTGGGTGGCAAGCAAAAATGCGTAAAGGCCTTTTGAATTCAAAACAAAGCTTAATCCCAGAACTCTGGAGGCGGAGGCAAGTGGGTCTCTGTGAGTTCATGACTAGGATGGTTTACACTGGAAGTTTTAAGCCAGCCAGGACTACATAGTGAGGCCCTGTAAGTTCTGTAAGATTATAATAAAAGGGGCTGGAGAGACGGCTCAGCATTTTAAAGCACTAGTTGCTCTGGCAGAGAACCCTGGTTAGACTTCGAGCACCTGTCACAATCATTTAGAGCTCTAGTTCCAGGGGCATCCAAAACCCTCCTCTGACTTTTGCAGACAGACACACACACACACACACACACACACACACACAATGCACGCAGGCACAGGCAAAACATTCATACACATGAAAAAAAATCCAAGAGAGAGGACTATAGCAGAGAATTTCTACTGCTAGACTGAAGAAATGGCTTACCAGTTAAGAACACAGCTGCTCTTCCAGAAGACCCAGGTTCAATCCCTGCCCCCAAATGGTACAACTATCAGTAACTCAGTTCCAGGGGAATTCCCAACACCCTCTCTTCAAGCCTCTCTGTGCACACATACACGCAGGCAAAATGTTCATATACTTAAAAACCTCTAAAAGGCAATTTCTTGCCACTTAGTGACAATGTAGCCATAGGAACTCTGTGATGCTGCTGATATAAACAGACCTACCATACTGACAAAAGGACACTACTAAAATTAGAAAATACATGCATGATAAACATACCCCATAAGCTGAGTGGTGGTGGCTCATGCCTTTAAAATCCCAACACTCAGGGGGCAGAGGCAGGCAGATCTCTATGAATTTGAGGCCAACCTGGCCTACAGAGTGAATTCCAGGTCAGCCAGGGCTACACAGTGAAACCCTGCTTTGAAAAACAAAACAAAAGCAAAGCATACCCCACCAGTGAGCAGTGGATGACCTCTAAGGCTCTTATGGATAACAAGCATGATTTGTTAGTCTCCACTCGCCTACATTTACAAAGGAAAATTATCTTTTCCAAACAAGTCAAAGGTCATGACCAATAGAAAATCTAAACACCGAAGGCCTAGCAAGACCACCTAGCAATCTGAGGTAAGATTCTCCACAATGAAAAGTTGGAAGGAGAGACCCTAGCCCATAAAGCTGTCCTCTGAACACACAACAGGTTATGTATGGCATGTGCACCCACCAAAAAACAATTTAAAAATTGTATGACAAACAAAAACAAAACCACAAACCCTTACGCTAAGCTTCTTCCTGTAAAGCCTGAACAATATGAACACAGTAGGCCCACTTAATAAAACACTAGCTGGCTGGATATCGTTCTGAAATCCGTTGTTTACCCTAGAACTGTAACAATTTAACCTTTATTTCAGGAATTCCATATGAGCATTATTATTCAATGCGACAACTTAAAGCAAATACAAAGACATACTTCCAACACTTAAAAGTGTAAAAATTCTTACAGAAAAAAGTAAAATATCAAACAAATTTGTTTGAAACATGTTCTCACTGTAACAGGGGCTGGTCTCCATTATGATGACCTGCTGACCTGGAACCAATTCTCCTGTCCCCAGATCCTGCATGCTGGGATTCTAGTGTGACACACACACACACACACACACACACACACACACACACACGTTAGTAACTATTTTTTACTACTCAGAAAAACAAAACAAAAAACTCAGACACAAAATTTTAATCAATAACCAATTTCAAATCTCTTAGAATTCAATATGGCCAGTGAACTGTTAAGACTTACCTTCCTCTGTCTCTACTGGCTGTTGTGACAGAATTTTAAGAAGAACAGGGTTTTTCCACACTCCTTCTTTTGTAACTTGAACCAGTATTTGTAAATTATTATTCCCAAATTCCAACAATGCATCATGTGACTCCTAAAACAAAAGTAGCATATTTAGAAGAGAAGCTAATAACAAAGCTCTGCCTCAACTTAAATATCAATAAACTGAAAAAGGCTTACCGATAAGGTCTAGGTAAAACATTAAGGCTTAGGTAACTGTTAACCTGGCTAGCCTGCCATTTTGTGCTGTTACTAATACTATAAGGAAACTTTCTCATGTGTTGTTTCTGCTGTCACTAGGAAACCGTCTCATGCCCAAGTTGGTTACGTGTTGTTATCTTCTGTGCCCTTGGAAACCAATCACAACAGAAGTCAGTAGGATGGCTTTGTCTAGTTACCCACAAGGAGTTTGGACTTGAACCAACCACCCAGCAGCACTTCCTGCACCAGTGTAGAAGCTTTTATGGTATTTGCCTTTATAAGCTGCCCATGAGATGGACCCCAACATAAGAGAGACACCTGCACCAATAAGAAACTAGTTGGAATAAGACCTCCATTTTGAGTAGTGGTTGAGTAAAGTTTAGGTTCCCAAGGGCTCCCTGAGAACTGACATCCTACTTGACAGAAGGAGACATGTCCGTGACATCCTGGTTGACAAAATGTTAGACGAGGCAAGTCTCCTGCCACAGTTGAATATCCCAACTAATGGGAACAGCATAACTGTACAAAGACATGCTCCGAATAAAATCGAGTTCCTAAATCCTGATTGGTGGAATAATTTGGCACAAATGTTTGAGAATTTCAGGCTTAAAAACACTGTAGAATCTTACGGTCTGGATTTGTGGCCCTGATTGATCATTCCTGGGGCGTATGCTCAAGACACTATCCCTGTCTGACTTAGGTTGGGGTTCATGTGGTTTGTGAGGAAACTCCTGGACCTCAGTACTTATGAGAGGGAAAGAAAGCTCAAATGTTTGTGCTTTCCTATTGTGATATTTCCAACCAAGTTAAAAATATATTTAAAATGTTTTCATGAATTTCCTTCATGTAAAATTATCACAATCAATTTATACTTGAGTTCAATTATCTGAAATATCCTCATAATTACAATGGCCAGACCTAATAACCTTGGCAGTAGCAGACATCACTTAAAGTCTTGTTCAGTATTCATAGAGGCAGCATAGTTTTGCAAATAAAAACAATTACCATATGGGAAAAATTGCTGAATGACACTGGCGTGAGGGGTACTGCTGAGCTTCAGCTCCAACCCTGGTTTTCAACTATTTAAATTCTTGTTGATGTATTATTTAAATAAGACGTGGCTTTATACAACATGTTTTAAGGTCTTGGTTATTAGTGGTTTTTAAAAATGTAACTGCTACTAGGTATGACAGCACAAACTTTTAATCTCAGCATTTGAGAAGCAGAGGCGGGCACATCTAGAGTTCTAGGCCAGCCAAACCTACATAGTGAGACAGAGTGGCATGTATCCAGCAATCAGTAAATAGAAGTGAAGAAGCAGAAAGATCAAGAGCTCAAGGCCAGCCTGGGCTATATAAAACCTTCTATGACAGGAAAAATAGGGAGACTTCCAGTAATTGTTTACTAATGCCAATATTTAATTTGTAATTATTTGATATACTTCTAAATTTTTAACATAGCAATTTTCATTTTACAGATTGACAGGTCTTTAGACTTCTTTGTCCTGTACACAGAACAGATATTTACTTTTCAGTGAAGACAAGAAGTCTACATGAAAATTTCAGGATTTGTTATCAGGTCACTGGATTTACAGTGCCTACCAGGACACAGTGATAGAAAAAAGTAAGCCAGTCGGCGGTGGCACAAATCTTTAATCCCAGCACTTGGGAGGCAGAGGCAGGTGGATCTCTGAGTTTGAGGTCAGCCTGGCCTATAAAGTAAGCTCCAGGACTGTTAGGGCTATACAGAAAAACCTTAGCCTTGAAAAACAAAACAACAAACAAAAGAGAAAGAAAATATTATCACAACTTAACAGTAACTGAAATGTAAATAGTTTTAATAATACTTTCTCCTCCCCATCCATCTCTCTACGTCTGACGGTATTAGTATTCCCCAGGACTGAGATGAAATATCCTCAACCTTAAAGGAGCTAGAACCAAGGTCAGCGGCTGTCACACCAAACAGTTTACTGTTTTCATCTGTTAAATTCAGAATTTATTTCATTTAGAGCAACTTTTGTTGCCAGTAAGTATTGACTAATTAATTATAATAAAGATACTTTAAAAACTTTGTACTTATGTTTCTTTTAATTTAAAAATGTTTTATTTATTGGGGGGATGTGTGTACAAGAGTACTTGTGCAGGTCAGCAGAGAACATGTGGCAGCTAATTCTCTCTTTCCAACCAGTGAGTTCTAAAGTTTCAACTCGTGTTGTCAGGCCTAATAAAAAAAAAACCACCCTCACCCACTGAACCATCTTGCCAGGACAAGTTTTTGGTTTTTAAAGTACAACTGCCACACCTTGAAATCTATAACACTGAAATGGCAGTAAGTTATTCAGTTTCATAGTCAAATAATTCACGTTCACAAGCAGAAAAGAATACCATGTGGTTATCAAAGAAGAAAATCACTGTCATGTAGAATAAGCTGCATGCTCACAATAAAAACTAACCAAAGAACAAGCTGTACAGCCAACCAAGGAGTACTGTATCTTGAAGGCCCGCATGGGCTAGCTACAAAGTGAGTTCCAGTCAAATCAAAAACCAAAACCAAACCAAAACAGCCACAAAACTAGCTAAACACCATGACCAATAACAAAACTCCTCATCAGACTGGAAACACAGTTCAGTGTGAGAATGAGAGCTCAAACAGCATGAGCAAGCCACACAGCTTAGTCTCCAGCCCTGAAGACAAGAACAAACACTTGCTCAGAATAGGTTTTCTGATACACGAGGCTGCACACAGGTCAACAGGACTTGGTGCCACCTGAGGCCTTCGATGATACAGATTCATATTCTGTGTGGGGATGGAGCATGGAATAAAACAAAACCCTAAGAGCCAGACATGGTGGCATGCCTATCAATCAGAACACTTGGGAGGTGAGAAAAGAAGATCAAAAGTTCAAGGTTGGCTCAGGACACATACATAACAAGTCCTTATCTCAAAAAAAAAAAAGAAAAAAAAATTTTGACAAAAGTATCCAGAATGCCATGTACTGTTTGCCCATTTATCACATAAAATGAGAAAAACTTATTTCTATATTTCCGATTTTAACAGGGGCCAAGCCTCTTTTTTATCTGCAGTGTTATTCCATTATTTTTACTAAGCAAGTTTGATAACTACTAAAAACTTACCCTGGGGGAAGAGGCACTTGTTTTACTCAGGCAAACACTCTAAGAAAATAAAGCAGCTTATGAAGGTATTTGTCTAGGGAGGACATGATAAAAGTACTAACAGCACCACAAGGGTTAAGCACATGTGCCCTTCTAGAATGCAATGCCAGGTCAAACTAAGGTCTTAAAGCATCAAGACAAAAATACTTGTGCTAGGGACTAGAGAGATGGCTCAGTGGTTAAGAGCACTGACTGCTCTTCCAAAGGTCTTGAGTTCAAATCCCAGCAACCACATAGTGGCTCACAACCATCCATAATGAGATCTGGTGCCCTCTTCTGGGGTGTCTGAAGACAGCTACACTATACTTACATATTATAAATAAATAAATTAAAACAAAAAACAAAAACCAAATACTTGTGCTCATCTGGGGATGGTGCTGCATATCTGTAATCCCAGCAATCCCGAGGCTAGGGCAGGACTGTCATAAGGCTGAGGCCTGTCTGGGCTACAGACTGAGTTTAAGGACAATCTAGTCTGGTCTTGGCTATCAGCTAACCCACATGGTGTGACCAGCTTAAAACATTAAAAAAAAAAAAACCTAAAGCAAATCCCAAATAAGTCCGAAACAAAAGAAGAAATCAATGTGCCATACATGAAAGATGAATTTAATGGCTGTTTGGATATGTGAGAAATCAGGACCACATTACATGGTTTCAAATATGCCGGGAATGACAAAGAATTTTCTTCTCCCCTTGGAGAAAAACATTACAATCACTTAAGTTTGTAGTATGTAGCCCAAAGGAAATAAATTCCTGTACTCTAAAATGTGTTTCTAATGTACAAATCTTTATCTGTGCCCATATAAAACAGGTCCAATCTGAAGGTGGGTGTTATTCTGGGCAAGCTAATTTTCCTAAGTATGCCTCCTTGTTGTAAATGGAGATCCAAATAATCTCCACATTGTAAGGTTTACTTGATGAAAGAACATAAAATATTTAAAATAAAATAATACAGAGCAGTGACTCTTAGTTAGTGAAAATGTATCTTATGTGTAATGTGTGTATGATGTACAGGTATGTGCACACTCAGGTCAACATGGTGGTACACTGCCATTTTATTACCAACTTTTGGTTCAAGAGGCCTGGAGCTCTGCCAAGTAGGCTAGGCTATGTAGATGAGCTCTAGGAATCCTTGTTTCTGTTTCCCATTTCATCATCTCTGGGATTACAGGCCTGAGTTACTATACCTGGCTGTTTATATGGGTTCTGGGGATCCAAACTCAGGTCCTCCTGCTTGCAAGGCACGAGCTTTACTGGTTGAACAACATCTAGTTCGTAAGTGTATTTTTAGAATGCCTTTTCAGTTTCTACCCTTAACAGATCATTTAACACCTGTTGCTGGGCAGGACACTTGCCCTTTTCTAGTCTGTTCCACAAACTTAGAAGGGTGAGAGCCCAAGTGGTCTCCTGTGAGTATAATCTATGACGAGTTTGGCTGATCTAGAGATTTATATTGATTGACAAGGTACTGTGTTATGAACAATCTGAATATTTTAGTTTAATAATCATAAATATACAAATATGTAATTAGCTTGTTTTTGTTTTAAGTTTCAAAGTTTCTTTGCTGAGAATGATTAAGTATACGTTTGGACAACTATGCTGAGAATTTCTCTGAGTTAAATTGGACTTACCTGTAGAGACTGAAGGAATGGTACCCAGACCTCACATGGCAGTTCACTTTCAGACACTGAAAGCAGTAATTCAAAACAACTCCTACAATGCAAATAACTATGTAAGTATGTAATGAGGTTAGAGCAATAACTAAGTACCACATGAAAAAACAGGCAAGAATTTTATACTTGTTCTATTTTAAATTCTTATACTCTTTAAACTTTTTCTTTGAAATTGTTCTATTGGTTTTTCGAGTATTAAAAAAAAAACCAAGAAAAACTATACATTTTAGAACTATATGAGCCTTCAAAAAAAAAAAGTCATTTTCTAAGCAGTGTTCACTTGTACAGGAAGTCTACTCACACCTATAGACCAAGAACAAGATCTCAGGACATTGTGAGTTTAGTTGGCAGAGTGATACAGAGATGCAGACTGTCATCCACTTCATTTTCTATCACTTGCAGGGGAAACAGAATGATCAGCAAAGTGATTTCTTCACTTCTAAAAACCAAGCAAAGTGATTCTTCTATGATAACTACTACCTAGGCAGGCACAGGGAAGAAGTAACAGAAAGGGATTTTTCGAAGATTCCCAAAAATGTCAATAAGAACAACTCAAAATATCAATCTACCAACAGCTCACCTAAATCTTACAGCGAGTCACTTTGCCTGTAGAGACTGATAGGGAGAACAATGGGATGAATACTAACCTTCCTCAAAAATGTTAGAGATTTAATTATGGTGAAGGGAATACAAACAGGTAGGGCTAGACAAAAGTAACAGAGTACCCTGACTAGCACTAACTCACTTAGCAATGTAGGATCTAAATGAGACAGCACCAGCCTACATCTGAATAGCTGTTGAGATGACCAATGTTAATGGTGTAATTTTGTCTGCTATTAGGCAACCTAATATTAAAACTGCTAAATGACTATGGACACTTAGGGTAGCTTTACTATACTGATATTTTGTGCTGGTAAAATTATTTTCAGTTCAAAAAATGTAATCAAGTTGCAAAGTTTCACAGTATTTTCTCCAAAGTATATGGTATTTCTCAAAGAAAACCAGTTTCCAGATCCTGAAGCTATAATTAATTAATTTTGGTTGCCACCCTGATTAGACTGAGATTCCTAGAAGATGGACCAGGTGTATCTCTGAAAGCATTTCCACCAATCGTTAACTAAAGGGGAGACTTCAGTTGAGGTAAGCAGTGCAACTAAAGTCTGAGCTCCAGATGGGTTAGGAAGGTAAGGGAGCAAACCCATTCTTAGGGCAGGCATTCTCTCTCTGATTCTTCCTTCAGGGTGAAGACTTGGCCAGGCATCCTTCTCATGATGGACTAAAACCCTTGAAACTGCCAAAATAATCCTCTCTTAAGGTGGTTTTCTTTGGCACTTGGTCACAGTCACAGTAAACTGTTTAACACACATTCTATACCTAAGGGAAAGAGACGGAAAATGGACTGTGTACTTGAAGTACAAGTCTGATAAGGAAAGAGACTTCAGGGAGCAGTGGTGGCGCAGGCCTTTAATCCCAGCACTCGAGAGGCAGGTAAATTTCTTAGTTCAAGGCCAGCCTGGTCTACAAGAGAGAGTTCCAGGACAGCTGGGTCAGTCCTGGCGGTAGGGGAACAACTGAGACTGATTCTAAAGGTAGATTTTGTTTAGCTGGAGCCTCACTTAGACTTTACCTCTTGGGAACTTAGGGGTCAGAGTAAAGGGAACTGGTGCTTTGCAGAATAAACAGTGCCACTGTAAAGAAGTCAGGCAAATATCACAACGAACAGTACTTAATTCTTAAGTAATTTAAGAGCTTAAACTTACAGGACTAATCTGCCAAGCACTAAGAGGACATCTTCACATTCAGTAGTTAAAAATGGCCGTGCACTGGCAAAACTCTGGATAGCAAGGCGGTACACCTCCAGAAGATACACAATGTGTTCTGATGCATTCTTGTTGCTTGCATATTGCAATAAGGTCTAAAAAAGAAACATTTAATTATTTTACAAATAAAAAGGAAACAAATGGCTCTTCACTCTCAAATGTACTATCCGTTCCTCTTTTCCTAGCATATGTGTATACAAGGTCTTTTTAGGCCTTGGCTTGTTTTAAGGATTCTATATTCACCAATTCATGAATCATCCCTTTGGAGCGAGTGGAATGCAGAAAGGTTCTTCTGACGGGGAGAAAGCAGGAGTAAAGCCATAACATGCCTGAGTTGGAACTCACTACACATGCAGAATTAAAGCAGCAAGGCTGGTGAATTAACACAACACCAAACTGAAGGGGAACGAAGGGAAGTCTCTCCTCCCCTTCTGTACACACTTATTCAAATACACTCCTGGATATATGCAAGACTGGGAGACGGGTTGGTTTGGTGTATGGACACCTAGGCAACTGTCATGAGTTCAACCTTTACAAAGAACTTCCTATTTACCATCTTGTGCCTATACATAAATAGACTATACAATTAAAACAAGATATATCATCAGAAGGGACAACTCAGGTCTGTCAACTAAAGCAGAGAACCCAAATGACCCTTAACAATTAGTCCCTCTTTCCTACCTGATAAGCAAAGCCCCAGGAAATAACTACTCTCTTATTCCTGTGGCTACCGTGGCTCTTGAAGACAGGCAAATCCTGAGCAATACTACCTTGCTTTTGGGCGAAGTGTTCTTGCTTAACTCTTAGAATATACATGAGCCTTTAATTCCTTGAAAAGACACCAAGAACCGGAGTAAAGCTGGATGTGGTGCTACACTCCTTTAATCCTAGCCTTGGAAGCAGAGGCAGGAAGATCTTGCTGAGTTTGAGTAAGTTCCAGGACAGCCAAGGCTATACTGAAAGACCTTGCCTCAAAAACAAAAACAGAAACAAAACCAAACAACAACAAAAACCTGCTGTAACTTGCTGGGTCTTGGCCCACATAGACAGATCCCATGTCCCCTCTAGAGAACACGTTCTGACTGGTCTGTGGGGCTCCTAATTAGCCTTTCCTCCTATAGTTAAGTCTGTATTTGCAGAAGGCAGATTGATTATGAGTAAATTCTATGTGATCTGAAGTTTTTACCCCCAGAATAATTTCTATAAAGAGTTTTAAGTACTGTCTTAGAATTTTCTGTCTAAAGAACGACAAATAGGGCTAGTAAGATGGCTAACAGTTAATGACACTGGCTACCAAACAAGATGACCTGAGACACACACACACACACACACACACACACACACAAAGTACAAAGAAATATGGTAACAATGTATGATTTCAAACCTTATACAGAGTTAATTTCACATTAAGATCCCTCTCCGAGCTGGGTGTGCTGCACACCTGCACTGCCAGGGCTTGGGAGTTTTAGAATTTAAAAGTGAACTTTGACTGCACAGTCAGGTCAGCTTGGGTTACAGAGACAGCCTACCTCAAAACAAAAGAACAATAAAAGATCTTTACTATTAGTTTTAAAAAAAAAAAGACCCTTTTTAATGACATCTGATACACCATCATGCTGCATATAGTAAAAATGCTCTCAATACACTGAATGATAAAGTGCGTACACACTTGAATGCACAACTGAGTGCCCTGTATTTTCAGAAAAGCAATATGTCATTTAATCAAATCATCCTCCCTACTATCCCCCAAAGACAGGGTCTCATGTAACCCAAGATGACCTTGAATTTGAGTGCTGGGATTACGAGTGTGCCCACCATGCTCAGTTGCCGCTGTGCTGGAGATCAAGTAAGTCAGACAGATACTCTACCAACTAAGTTCCAGGCCACAGTCTAAGTTACTCACTTTCAAATAAATATCCAAGACTTGGGATTTGTTTGCATTGTCTTGATTTTTTGGTTTTAGATCTTGTTTCACTTTACTTTGCTTGATACAAGGTCTGTATATGTAGCCTTGGTTGGCTTCAAATTCATAAAGGTTCATCTGCCTCTGCCTGTAAACACTGGGATTGAAGGCCTGTGGCCACTATGCATGGCATTTTACTTTTACTTTATCTTTAGTGATGTGCACTCGGGCATGCACATGAGTGCAGGTGGCTGAGGAGGTCAGAAGAACGCATTGGATCCCTTGTGAGTCATCCAATATGGATGGTGCAAATCAACTCAGGTTCTCTGAAGTTACACGCTTTTAACGGCTAAGCCTCCTTCCCAGACTCTTATCTTTTTATACTCCTGAGTCTTTACCTCCCCCATGTTAGTTCAAATTAAACAACGGCGTCTCCTTAACACAGCCACTAGGATCATGCTTAGCATTGCAAGACTCACTGAAACAATCTTCCATGTTTTTATGTATTCGTCAATTTACTTATTTACTTACTTATTTATCTATTTGCTAGAGACTGAACCAAGGGCCTTGTACTTGGAAAGTAAATTCTCTACCACTACGTTAAACTCCCAAAGTTTTATAATTTTTTAATGCAACATTAGGCTGAATGAATTATTCTCATTCAAATATCATAAATAACTCAGATAAACCAAACCCATGAGAAGCATTTAAGAAAAAGTTTTTTTTTTCTTTTTTGTTCTAGAAGACACCAATGAAGCTGGCAAGGAGGTACTAAAGATAAATAACACCCTTTCAAGTTCAGTGGCATTCTATAGAGATCAAATTAATGAAATTTCTTCTTTCTTTCAGAAAACAAATTTATTCCACAAACAAGGAAATCAGATATGCATGTGTGAAAGACTATTATACCTAACTATTTAGGCACCAAGTTTAACTATTTAAATACTCTTACAAGCTGGTTACAGGCAGATTACTATCAGAATACCACCTCAAGCCCTTGCTATATATATACCTCAAATCCCTATTTTATATTTTCTTCTGGATGGACTATTTTAGTCTCCAACCTCAACATGTACAAAAGCAAGTATTTTCCCCAGAAAATATAGCCCTTCGCCTTTTATTTCCTTCACTTCTTTTCAGAAGCCAAAACTAAAACAATTTTGAAACCAGAACACCAAGTTTGTTGTTTCTAGCTCAGAAAACAACTCAGTCCCCCACTACCTCCGCAGCCAGTGACTTATTCCAAGCCCTCAGCACTCTTCTCTGAATTGTTACAACAGTCTCCTTCTGCGGATACAAAGGCTCTCTAGTTCTCAAGTGTGCAATAATTGCAACATATTTGTACATTAAAGAATCAACGCATAGGGCAAAAGGGCCACCATCAGCTAGACTAAAATACACTAACCCAGCTCGACTGCAATAGTAAGAGGATTGTGGGCCATTTTTCTGTCATCTTCATATTTTATTCTGTGAAACTATCAAGAGAGACTCATTTCAAGATGGTCACATTTTATGCAAGAAATGCACTCCAAAATCTTAGTTATATTTACTGGGCATATAGAATTGAATAGGTACTTTCCTAAGGGCTTTTACCCTACTATAGTCATGAGTCACACATTTTTGGTCAACAAGGGCTGATGTTAGATTTACAGAGATGGCTCAGTCAGATCTCTGACAGGGTTGAAGACTAGCTGTAATCTCATAATTAAACTTGAGTTATTAAAGATGTTGTTCTAGCTTTGAAAGGATGGTTTCAGATGGTATTACAAGTTAAAATCGAACATAATTCAGGTACAAAATTGTAAACTCTTTAAGTCAGGATAGATGATAGAATACTGTAAACTGAGAAAGATGATGTGCTGGACATTATAAGTGTATGTTATATCTTATAATTTACATAATGTTATAATTATGTTCAATGTATATCTGAGAGAAAAAGCCTTTTTAACTGGCCAAAAAGGGAAAATGTAGTGGGGTTGGCCTAATGCTGCTTGTAATTTGGGTCCCCAAAACTAGAGGCCTGTACATGTCCACACAGAAGACACTGAGGGACCCTGCCCCCAGTTGGTTCTGATTGGTAAATAAAGATGTTGGCAGCCAGTGGCTGGGCAGGGCAAACAGAGGTGGGACTTTCAGGGTTCCCAGGCTTGGGATTGAGAGCAAGAGGAGACGCCATGCTGGGAGAGCGTGGAGGAAAGGAGGTCCACCACCATGCCTGAGACAAGTGCAGGACAGAGGATGGCTGCCATGTGATGGAGCCAGAAGAGTGCAGCCCAACGGGGCCAAGGCAGCCAAGAGAGAATATAGAATTTAGTAAGTAGTAACTCGGAATTATCAGCAGGAGGTAGTGAAGATTAGACAGTGGCCCAGCTATTGTGCTGCTTAAGGAATATCAAAATATAAAAGCCATGTGTATATCTTTCATTCTCGAACATAAAAGCATTGAGGTGGGTAGGGAACCTGCTGCCAGAACATATTAATTAATTAATTATTTAATTCTACAAGAGGCCATTAAGAGCACACATACTGCTCTTGGTTGGTTTGTTTTGAGACAGAGTCTCTCCATTATGTAGTCCTGGCTGTCATGGAACTTGTTCTGTACACCTCAAACTCACAGAGATCCATCCACCTGGCTCTGTCTCCTGAGGGCTGGGATTAAAGGTGTTCACCACCACCACACTAGGCTCTTATTGAGGACTCAGGTTCCCACTCCCAGCACCTGCTCCCCGCCCCGCCCTTGAGCAGTTAAAGCCCTAGCACCCTTTCCTTGCCTCCACAGGCACCAACACTCATATTTACATACCCATGCATAGACCTATAAGTTCACATAATTAACTCTAATCAAAATGGACAATGCTATAAAAAAGCAAAAAGGGGTTGGAGAGGTTACTTGTCTAGAGAGCACTGGCTGCTATTCTGGAGGGCCCAGGTTCAATTCTCAGAACCCCTATGTCATCTGTAACTTTAGTTCCAAGGGATCTGATGCTATCTTCTGACCTGTACAGGTACTAACCACAGATTACATGCAGATGAAACATTTTTACACACAGATAAATACAATTTTTAAATTAAATCGAGAAAGATGCAAACAAGAACAAGGGTGGAGAATACAAATTTGGAGAATCCCAGAACACAAATGATCCGTGCTGGGATTAGGAAGAGAGGAAAGAGTATATCCTTAACCGTCTAGCCTTACTTATTTTTTTTTTTTTTTTTAATTTTAAATTTTTGAACCAGACATGGAGGCATGTGAGTTTAATCTCAGCACTTGGGAGGCAGACAGGTTGATCTTTGATTCCAAGAGCAGCCTGATCTACACACATAAAGTGTTCCAGGGTAGCCAGAGCTACACAGAAACTGTGACTCAAAAATCCTGTGCTGTGTGTATTCTCAGTTGTCTAATGACTCTAGCTTTTTTCAAGATACACAGAGGGGCCTGGAAAGATGGCTCATTGGTTAAGAACACTTGCTGCTCTTGCACAGGACCTTGGTTTATTTCCCAATAACTCAAAACCACATATAACTCAGTTCCAGGGGATCTGAATCCCTTTTCTGACTGAGCATGTACACGATACACATATCTAGGCCGTGTGTATGTGTGTGTGTGGGGGGGGGGGAGGTGGAGTTGAACCTAGAGCTTCAAGCATGTCAGGCCTTGGCTAGCAGCTGCCTGCTTACAATGAGGAAGTGGCCTAGTAAAACCGCAGCTCTTGCACCTTGTGTTGCTACTTGTACCCAGCTCACACTTTCCACATTAGCTACAGCAAAAAAAAAAAAAAAAAAAAAAAAAAAAAAAAAGCTAACATCTCTAGCCATCGTCACACTTCTCATTTAGACAAGAATGACTTTGAATTTCTGATACACTTGCTTCCACTTTCTAAAGGTTAGGAGTACAGAACTGTTTTTATGTGCTACTGGGTAGGGGTCCAAATTCGGAGCTTCATACACAAGTAGGCAAGCACTTTACAAACTGAGCCAAGTCCAGCCCCTACAGTTAAATTAAAAGAGAGAGAGAGACTTCCTTGTCATTTTCATCCTCCACTGATCTACATCTCTGACCTTTACTTCACTTTTAAAATAAGAAAGCAAAAGCCAGGCATGGTGATGCACACCTTTGATCCCAGCACTCAGTAGGCAGAGGCACGCGGATCTCTGTGAGTTCAAGTCTAGCCTGGTCTACAAAGCAAGTCCAGGACAGCCAAGGATAGGCAGATTTTACACTTTAATCTGAACTAGTCACCTGCTTCCAAGGCATGTCTTATCACTATTCTTTATGTCTTCCCAGAATTCACAACTCTACTATTGCTTTAATCAATATGCTTATTTCCAAACTCTGCCTTTTCTTCTGACTCCACAACCTTTACTATCTGCAGCCACTGCAGTGCGGTCGTCATTTGGCCTTCTTCCTCAGAGTTTACCACATCCACCTCCCATTCTTAAGTCACTGCTTCTGGGAAGTGTTCCGGTAATAGTGCTACGTGACATTCACTACTTTGCAATGCTGTGGTTATTTCAGGGAAGTGGCTCAGTTTAGGTAGAACTGTCTGGCATACACACAGCTCTGGGTTTGATCCTAGTACTAAAAGACAGACGTGGTTTGCAGACCTGTCATCCCAACACTTGAGAGTTAGTGACAGAAGAGAAGTTAAATGTCATTCGCATCCAACTACAAAAGAACCCCACCCTACCCTCAAAAGCAGACAAACCAACTACAACTGTGGGTGGTTCATTACAAATGAACATCATAGGGCAACTGGATTATTTTTTAAAAGATAAGTGTATGCATCATTTTAAACTTTGCACATAACACAAGAAATCTTGTTCTGATTTAAATTTCTCAACAAATGAAATACATAAAATTTGAAATCTAGCCTAGAGGTGGAGAGTTTAATCCCAACACTTGGGAGGCAGGGGCAGGCAGATCATTTGAGTTCGAGGCTAGCCTGGTCTAGAGGGAGTCCTGGGACAGCCAGGGCTACACACAGAAATCCTATTTTGAAAATCAAGTTCTAAATCTGAGCAATGTGATTATACTGTAAAGGGCAAGCTTCCACAGGAGTCAGCAATTGAATCTCATCCCCGAAACAGAAGGTAACATTTTAAAATGCCAAAGTAAGGAGCTGGGAGGACTGCAAAGATGATTAGAGCTAAGGTTTAAACATCAGTTAGCAACGAGGACTAAGGAGGCTGACATGAATGAATGGGAAGAGGCCAGTCGGCTGCTTGACCCGGGAAGTAACTAGAGTAAATCTGGAACCTGGGCTGCGTCTGGGCCAACACACCCCGTGCATTAGCTCCAGCCGCTCTGAGCTCAGAAATCAGGCCTACTCACTGTCCATCACTCTACACTTCTTCACGCACCCTAATTTCACATCCCTGGGTCCAGTCTACCACCCCCATCTCCTCACCCACCCTGATTACACATCCCTGGGTCCAGTCCACAATCCCCATCTCCCCAGACTATTTTTGATACTGATCCTGTCATGGGTCATAAATATACTTTCTAGCTTCAGTTCATTTTTAGTTTTAAAATGATTCTTGCTTTTGCCATAACAGTAGTGTGTCTTTAAATATGCGATATTTTCCACTGTGCCACCCAGAAACAGATCACTATTAACAGTCAAGTTTGAGAATTTCCTTGATGTGTAAAGTGCAACATTTCATGGTGACGTTATGTCTCTACATTTATTATAGAGCCTTCCTTTTACTCCTTTTCTATTTCTGCTCTTCCCCCCACCCCAGTCCAGTGTGCTGGTTATATCCCTAGCCACACTGTAGATTCATGAACATCATAATCTCTAACTTTCGTTTTGACTTTTGAGGCAGGGTCTTACCATGTAACCGAGGCTGGCCCTAAAACTCACAATGTAGCCCAGGTCGGCCTCGAATTCTCAATCCTCCTGCTTCAGATCCTAAATGCTGGAATTATAGGTGTCTACTACCACATCCTGCCCTGGTCTCTTAGCTGTGCAGGATAAGATTAAAATAAATTCCCCTACGTGTAAAATTTTACTTACATTCATGACAATCCTGACTTGTTCTTTGACAGTTTCATACATTACATACCAGGTACTCTTCACCTAGACTCTTATTTCCCACCACTGTCAGGACTTCTTTTACCACATTCCTATCTTCCTTGTTTTGTTTAGTGACCACAGGTTTGAAACCATCCACTGGAGCTTGGTTGCCCCATGACTACTTTCTTAGAATGGACTATAAGAATTTCTGGCTCCATAACTTCTAAGGCTTTACATGATACTGGATTCTGCTCCAGAAAAATCAATCCCAATTTACATTACTATTATCAGACAATTTACATTACTATTATAAGACAGTGGCACACTGAAGAGCTATCACATTAGACAGTTGGGGGAAAGGAGGTAGTCACACCTGTGTTAAAAATTCTACAAGGCCAAATGCCAAAATTTTGTTTATGACTATGAAAGTTAAAATGCTGCGGACCAGAGCCAAACTGCCCTGGGTTATTTTTTGCCCCTTTAAAAGGTATTCCTCACCCTCCCCAATGTCTGTCTGACCTAACATCCCTGTGACTATCAAAGCCTGTAAAATGCATTCTTGGCAAGCCACTAGCTTCCACCACAAGAACTAAGAATGCCAAATAGCATAATACCTGGAACAAACCACTCCCCTCCCCACCTTACTTTGCTGGAACCTGTGGTCCTCAGCAACAAATTTGGTAAATGTCTTTCTTTGTTCTAGAACTAATAAAAATCTCAGGTAACCACCTCTACAATGGAACTTGGTATTGGGGGTAGCCTGAATCCATGTTTCTAGACCACTGTCACTCATATTTAGCTTCAGAACCAATTATCTCTTACTCCCTTTGAGGTAAGAGGTGTGGTTTTTGCACAGATAAAGTATCAGCTTAATGGAGAAATGCAGTATCTTGCTTATTCAGTTTAGAATCCTTTCATTTTATTTGTTATGGTTTTTTGAGGCAAGGTATGGTGTAGCCTGGGCTGGCTTCAGTTCGTAGAGGCTGTAGAGGCTGGCCTTGAATTCCTGATCCTACTACCTCTGCCTCTGAAGTGATGAGATTATAGGCTTGTCATGCCAGCTAATAATCTTTTCACCACCAAGAATTGTTTTTAATAATATAACTTACATTTTTGAATTGCAAGTGATCAGTAAAAGACAGAGACCGATGGAATCCAGCAGATAGCCTAGAAATAAAATCCTTCCTTATATATATGGTGCAATAATTTTCAAAAACTGTAACAAGACCATTCAGTAAGAAAAAGACACATACTTCATTAACTAATTCTAGGAAACAAGATATCTACATGCCAGAGGATGAAACTGAGAGCAGCTGAGATAGCTCAGAGGCCACCAGTTGTTGATAAACCTAAGTTCAAGCCCTAGGATGCACATGGTAGGAGAGAACAGGCTCCCACAAGTTGTTGTGGCCTTCACATACACATGCAACGCTGTGGCACTCATACGCTCGTGCACACACACTCACACGGAAATTAAAAAAATGGGGGAGGGAGGGAAAAAAACAAACCAGGCCTGATGGTACAAATCTTTAATCCCAGCACTTGGGAGGCCAGCCTGGTTTATAGAGTGAATTCTAGAATGGGGGGAAAAAGAAAGGAAAGAGGAAAGGAAGGAATAAAATAGAAAACCAAGTGTCTAATGAGCAGCTTCATTTGGGGGAGATAAAAGTCCCTTTGTACAGAAGTGTAAATGAAGGCACTGCTGTAGTCCACTGCACGCAGGTGTGAACATGCAGCATCTAGAGGAAGTTCAAACAGAAACTTGAGCTTGAGCTCAAGAACTGGAGGCCAGATGTGGCAACCCAGCAAGGCCCACCCCAGGTTAAGTAACTTATGTCACACACATTTTACACAATCTAAAAGGAGTCAACTAGGGCTGGAAAAAAGGCTTAATGGTTAAGGGCATTTGCTGCTATCACTGAGGTCCTGGGTTTGATTTCCATCACCCACATAACTCACAACCATTTACTCCAGTTTCAGGGGATCGGACCAACAACAACCTTCAGGGGTACCAGGCATACATATACACACGGTGCACATACATACATGCAGGCAAACCTTCACACACACAACATTTTTTTAAAAGTACATATTTTTAAAAGTTTAAATAAGGGGCTGGAGAGATAGCTCAGTGGTTAAGAGCACTTGCGGCTCTTGCAGAAGACCTGGGTTCAGTTCCCAGCACCCACATGGTAGCTCACAAGCATCTGTAGCTCCAGATCTAATGCTTTTTCCTGACCCCTGCAGCCACAAAGCATACACATAGTACACATATGTACATTCAGCAGGCAAAACACTCATATACATTAACAAATAAAATAAAATAACCTGAAAGAAAAGGTTAAGTAATTGAAAATCAACTATGAGCCTCAAGATCTTAGAGTAACTTGAATGTGTAACAGGAAGGCTCTAGAGAGGGAGACGCACACAAGTAATTAACTGTCCAGTTCTCCTTTAGTGAGTTAGTATTACTCATCTACAATATTTGTTAATTGCTGAAAAGAGTTTTTATTTTTCTTCTTGTTTTTAGATTGGGCCTCTCATACCTCACACTGGTCTTGGCAATGATCTTCCACCTTCCAAGTGTTGGGATTGCCACCCAGCCAGGTTAATGGATTCTGGGAATAGAACCCAAGGTTTCCTGCATGCTCAGCAAGTACTCAACCAATTAAGTTACAATCCTAGCACCAAAAGTGGATATTTTTAAATTTGAGATTTACCACATATGATAAAAGCATAATAACCCTAACTGTGTAAGAGGGAAAGACATGCTTTTTGGCTATCTGAAAGCTGAGCTGTGCCCCATCTTAACCACTGAGCCCAAGCCCCATCATTTTTAAGACAACCCCTCTAGGATTCTTTTGGTTTGTCTGGCAGTGCTGAGGATTGAACCCTGAGCCTCTATCAAGCAACTAAAATTTGACTTAATACTCATTTTGTACTAGATACTGTACAACCTTTTTCAAAATTGGGGTGCAGTATGTAGTGTAACACTCATCTGCACAAGCTCATGCCTACAGTTCTATAGTGGTAAGTATATCCCCATTATTTTGCGAGTCACTAACACTCACCCACAGAACGGGGATTATTGAAAATTTATTACAAGCAAACAAACAAAAATCAAACAAAACAACCCCCCCCCCCCCGGCTGAGCATAGTGATGCACATTTTTAATCCCATCTCTCAAGAGGCAGAGGCAGGCAAATCTCTGAGTAATAGAGGCCAGTCTGATCTACACAGGAAAACCCTGTCTGCAGAAACAAGAATGAACAAGCCCCGCCATACTTTCCATACTCCTTGGTGAGTGCTGCTCTGTTTCTATGTGCAATATCACGTCCATAGTAACCTGCTTAAGAAGAGCAAAATCAAAGTGTGTTACTGGCAGCAAAGCAGATAAACAGATGAGACGGAACCTAGAAATGCACCTCTGAACACATGACTACTGGCTCTCACATGGCACAAACCAAGTTGTTGGAGAAAGGGAAATGTTTCAACAAATAGTGGTTAATTAGAAACTCAATTTTTATAAAAGTAATGTCCACTTACGCCTCACACTAAATACAAAAATTAATTCGAATAAACCATACACCTGAATTTAAAAACCTTGAACTATAAAATGTCTGGAGGGGATCAAAAAAGGTTATCTTAATGTTCTTAATGAGAGAGAACTTTTTTAGACAGATGATTAAAATACAACCCAAAGGAAAAGTGGAAAAATTGAATTTAAACAAAATTAAGAATCTATGTTCTCTGAATTAACTGTAAAGAAGCAAAAGGAGAAGAGATTCTTTGCAAGCCATCTAACAAAGCTTTCATCTAGAAACACACAGACTCACTTTTCTCAAATCTCAGTAGTATGAAAAAAATCCCTAACTTTCTAAAATGCTAAACACCTGAACACTGGACTGGATACAGATTGCAAAAATAAGCCTCCCAAAGAAAAATACTAAATGCAACTCAAAAGGGAAATGCAAACGTAGAGCTTCAGAGAGCTAACACCACCAATTTTATAGTAGTGATGATAGCTTAAGTAGCCATGCCAATGTCTATCAGGAAGTAAAAGGCAGACTTCATGCATTGCTGATGGGAGTGAAAAATGATATAAACTGACAAGGGATCAAGCTATTACATTTCGTTCACATCAGCAACACAGAATGCTCACAGAAGCTCAATATATAGTATCCACAAACTAGAAACACCCAAATATTTATCAATAAATAAATATAAATAAATAAATATAAAAATTTAAATAAATTTAAAATTTTATTTAAATTTTAAATAAATATAAAAATTATAGGATATCCATACCAAGTAACCAACTATTTATCTGGATGACACAAACTTCAAAATGATTATACTGAGTGAGAGAGGCCACACAGATTCTATGATTGTGCTTACATAAAATCCTAAAAAATGCAACCTGAGGACTGGAGAGACGGCTCAGTGGTTAAGAGCACTGGCTGTTCTTTCAGGACTCAGATTCAATTCCTACTACCCACATGGTGGTTCACGAACTCTAGTTCCAGGGTATCAGTTCTCTTCTGGCCTCTTTGGGCACTACATACACATGAACAGACATGCAGTCAAAAAACCTATAGACATATAAAATAAATAAAATTTAACTTGGAAAGAGAGAGAAAGAAATTACGTAGCTGGGAGTAGTATACTCAGGTAATCCCAGGAATTTGAAGGCATAGGCAGGATCACTGCAACAGTCAGCCTAGTCTACATAACAAGCCAAGCCGAGAAAGAAGAGCAAAATTAAAGTCATGGTACAAAGCACAAAACCAGAATGCTTGGTTATTTGTGTGATAGAATTCAGTAAGTCTAGCATGCTTTGGCAAGTGTTTTATGGCTGAGCTACATTCACAGCCCCAAAGAGAATTACTTTACAGATGCTCTTGTCCCCTAAGGACAAGCTGGCTGGAAAGTAGAAAAATACTAACCTTTGGCTACCAAACCAAGGTAGCTCTACTGGTAACAAAATAAGAACATGTGTTTAATGTTCATCTTCTCTACCAGACAATCAACTTAACAGAGGCAGGCATCTCTCATGTTCTGTGCCAGTCAAGATACATACTGACACCATGTCTAAAATAAAATAAAAAATAAAAACGTATAGGGAATTCAAGGTTAGTCTGAAGCACATGAAACCATCCTAGGCTCAAATCAAAGCGAAATAAAGCACAGTCTTAGTGTCAGCAAAATGGCTCAGTGGGTAGAAATGCTTGTCACTAAGTTGGATAACCTGCGTTTGATCCCTGAGACCTGCATCATAGAAGAATACTGACTCATCAAAGTTGTCCTCTGACTTGAGCATGAGCACTGTGGTGTACATGTACAAACACACAACACATACACTCCTAATTAAAAGGTAAATTTTTAAAATAAGTTTTAGCAGATAAGCAGATGTACTAATTGCGCTCCAAAAGTTCTCTCTTATCTCAAATACAAACTCCTACAAAGTATGGAGCCACAGTTACCCTTCCCAGGGGTGGGAATTCCACAGGTTATGAATTCAAAGTTTTATATGTAAATGTATACTTCAATATAATAAAACACACAGTTGGGCATCATAATGCACGCCTGTAATCCTAGCACTTGGGAAGGCAGGAGGATCAAGAATCAGCTTGAACTAGGTAAGAATTTGCCTCAAAAAACAAACAATCCCCCCCCAAAACAAAACCAAAACAAAAGGAGGTAAAAAAAAAGAAAAAGAAAAAAAAGAAACATACAATTTAAATATAAAATAAGTACATAGCTAAGCTTTTTTTAAAAAAAAAAAAAAGCTTTCTCTAGACTAATCTATGGGGCGGTACGACAGCTCAAGTGGTTAAAGGTGCACACTACTCTTGTAGAGCACCTGAGTGACATTACCCTAACACCCACTCTTCTGCCTTCTCTGGAAGTAGACAAAATAAAACCTGTGTTTTGTTTGTTTGGAGACAGGGTTTCTCTGTGTTGCCCAGGCTGTCCTAGAACTCACAGCGATCCACCTGCCTCTGGCTCCTGATTAAAGGCGTGCACTACCGTAGCCCAGTCTAAAGTAATTGCCAGAGGTAGACTCTATTATATCCACTACAAACACACACACACACACACACACACACACATTTATGAGAGGCTAGAACATACTTGGGTTTGTAAGGTGCTTGCCTAATATCTGAGAAGCCCTGGATTAGCTCCCCAGTACTCCACAGACCAGGTGCGCTGGTACAGCCTCTGTAATCCCAGCAGTAGAAAAGTGGAGAAGGGGATATTAGGAGTTCAAAGTTTAAGACCAACTTGGGCTATATAAGACCCTGTCTCCAAAACAAAACAAACAAACAAACAAAACCCTTTTTGAGCCAAGCATAATAGTATATATGCCTATCATAACCTGAAAATGTGGAGACAGAAGAGAGAAGCAAGTTCTAGGACAGCCTGAGCTACACAGCAGGATCCTGCCTAAAAATCTTTTTTTCTTTGAAATTTAACACACTGGGTACTTATCTTTTATCCAATGTAATGGTAAGGGCAATGACATCTGGTTCCAACTGCTCTGCCCCCCACCTATACCAGCAGCTATCTCTAGATAACAATAAAGATCTGTAGAACTATTGAAGGTCAACAGGAATCTGAATGGAAGATTTTAGTGCAAACTCCTAATCAGAGGTACATATGCATGCTCTCTAGTTCACAATGATTAGGCCTTTCCAAGCATGACATTTTCTCCACACTGTTAGATGGTTATAGGAAAATGTACTCTAAATTAACATTTGCATTTACAAGTCCTTTAAAGTAGAAATCAAGATTTCACTACAAAGAAAAGCCAAATTAAAAGAGTACGAACAACTCATGTAAACAAGCAATCTTAGTTAAATTAGTAGTGAGTCTTCCATTGGGATAGGCGTTTACTCTAGAGGGGTAAATGAAAACTCACCAGGGGCACAAATATAATATTAACCCTTGCTGTTAAATAACATCTTTAAAAATCTCATCCCTGGGGCTGGAGATACAGGTGAATTGGTAGAGAAGGCTTTTCTAGTCTGCACAAGGCTCTGGGTTTGATTTCTAGTACCACACAAAACAGGCATGGTAGCTGACTGCTATAATGCTAGCTATCTAGATTCAAGTAAGAAAACTGAGTCTGAGGCCAGTCTGGTCTACAAAGTGAGTTCCAGGTTAGCATGTACTAGAGTGAGAGGGGCAGGAGCCGTCATCCCTTTTATACATTTCTGTTTGGCATTATAATTTATACAATTTATTAATATGGTATAAATAAGATTTATATTTGGGCCCAGTGGGACAGTCTTTAATCCAAGATAGTTTGGACGAGTGCAAAGTTCTAAGGACAGAAGAGATTACAGAGTAAGTTCAAGACTAGTATGGGCAAGAGAGTGAGGGCCAGTTTCAAAATGAAGTGTAAAGGAGGCTAGGGATACGCAGTTCAGAGCTAGTCCACAAGCCTGGATTCAATCCCTAGACAGACAGACAGACACACACACACACACACACACACACACACAGAGGGGTAGAGGGAGGGAGGAGGGGAGGGAGGGGGAGAGAGAAGGGGGGTTGATTCTGAGATCCAATTACTTTGATGAATGTTTGATAAATGTTTGGAGATGACTTAAATCAAGTCATGTACTTGTCCCTTCAGTGGCACTCTATGTCCCTGCTTGCAAACCTAAAGAGCACTAAACTGTAAGGAAGTTAGCCAAAGGAAAGCATGAGTTTTTCTAGTTATTCATCTAAGGCTTAGTGTTCCCAGAGTCTAGTAGCACTCAGAGATAAAAGACAAATCTCTCCTGGGCGGATGAGATGACACACACCTTTAATCCCAGCACTCAGGAGGCAGAGACTACAGCAGTTTGAAAGAGAATGCCCCCCAAAGACTAATATATTTGAATGTTTGGTCCCCACTTGGAACCATTAAAGAAGGATTAGGAGGTGTGGCCTTGATGGAGGTGTGCAACTGGGGATTGGCTCTCAGTTTCCCTCACTTTCTGCCTGCAGCTTGTGGGTCAGATGTAAGCTCTCAGCTACTGCTCCAGAAACATGCCCGCCTGCCTGCTGTCATGCTTCCTATCATGGTGCTACTAGACTCTGGGAACACTAGGCTAGGACTAATAACTAACTAGAAAGACTCCTGCTTCCTATCATGGACTCACCTTCCAAAACTATAAGCAAGTACCAATTAAATACTTTCTTCTATCAGTTGCCTTGGTCATGGTGTCTCTTCACAGCAAAAGAACAGTGACTAAAAGACCAAATATTTCTAATTTTTTTTAAAAAAAGATACCTCACAGCCACAATCCATCACCACATTATATCACACTTACCAATCACTTCAGCAGACTCTAACTGCCTTAAAGTTAAATTCAGTGCCTTATCTCTTTAGGATATACTCTTCTTTGCCTTTGCTGTTATGTGTTCGCATTGCTTTGGAGACAGGGTCCCATGTGACCTGGGCTAGACTCCCTATCTAGCTAAGGTTGGCCATGAACTCCTGATTCTTCTGCTTCTACTTTAAAGTAGTAAGCCACCATACACTGCTATGTCTGCTTCAGAACATAAAAAGTATAGAAAGATTAAAGCAGTGTGATAAGACTCACCTATAATCTCAACGCCAAGACATTAGAAATCTGAGCTATAAAGTAAGACCCTCAAGATCTTACTTTACACCCTCAACAAACACCCTCAAGATTCTAGAGTAAATTTAACGATAAGGTAAAATCCATTTTAATAACTTAAATAACATTTTAACAAGACATGTAAAAATAAAAACAAAAATCTCAGTAAGTTATGACTTCTAGCCTCCAAATGCATCTGTGCTGATCTCCCCCCAACCCCCAAAATATGAAACCTACCTCTCAAAAACCAAAGTCAGCCAAGAAAGGTCTACAAGAGGAGACAGGCATTTGGATTGAAATGAAAACAATGCACTTAAGTTTTTGGCAATCTTCATGATCTTATAAACTAGCTGTGTTTTCTATTTATTTTTTATTAACGGTGTTCAAAAGAGAGAAATGTACAAGATGAGACATATACAAAGAAACTGCAAGTCAGATATGGTGGCTTACACCTTTAATCCCAGCTCTTAGGAGGCAAAGGCATGAAGATCTCTGTGTGTTTGAGGCTAGCCTGGTCTACATAGAGAACTGTAGGCTAGTCAGGGCTACATACTGAGAGACCCTGCTATACTGATCTTGGACTGATACCCAAAGGACTCTACCCTAGTGCAGAAACTTGTTTACCACGTTCACTGATGCTCCATTCACAATAGCCAGGACATGGAAACACCATAGACAGCCATCAACACATCTGTGCTCCATTTGGTATACCCAGAGGTCAGAAAATGGGCCATACGGGTAAGGGAAATAACTTCTATGGGAGGGGATAGAGAACACAGGCAAATAAAGGAGCTAAAGGAAGTAATGGAAAAGGAAAGCTTAGGTGGAAGTCGGGGTCAAGGAGGGTGTGTGGAAAGCCTAACACTAAAGTAAAGGCCTTTTGGAACAGTCATACGGACATCTACTGTAGAAGCTTACTGAAATATATATGTATATATTCATATACATAGAGTACAAATGGAGCCAACTTAAAACCCCTACTAGATACCACAGGCTAGCAAATAAAAAAAATAACAGGGATTAATAACATCTTTTGGAGTTGTTGACAAGTGGGGCCCTATAGAACCTCAAACATTACAGGCTACTGCCACTGCTCTTGATTACCCTCCAGAATTGACAGTAAGACCCTACTCAGAGAAATCAAGCTGGTACTCAACTGGATGCTTCAACCTGCTGGATAGCTTTCATAGTGCTAGAAGATGCAGGATGCCCACTGCCAGTGGAGAAGTCATCATCAATCACCCAGCTGTGAACTCAAGAGCTACAATGACTGGACTGGTTACATACAACACGCTTACTGGTGAAATAGTGGCACAAATTTTATAGGAGCAACTAAACACTCTCTGATTGGATTTAAGAAACAATTTACAAGATGAAACCCACACCTGGCACTGTTACTGGGGTCAAGAACCCATGGCTAGATATGTCATAGGCCCTAGGAGAGACCTATTACTATTATACTGATAAATGTACATAGTTAACCTAATAATTCATTGCTATACCCATCTCCTAACCCTCATAGGAGAAACCTCTTGAAGTAAACAGTGATTAACACAGGAATCCTGTAAGTGGTCAACATGCAGACCGCAAGAGATTTTGGCATGCTCAGCTCTAAATGAGGCACCTATGTTACACCCCTCCCTGCAAAAGATTCAGGGATCATTGAGGAAAGGGGAGCAGAAATATTGAGGAGAGCAAGAGCCAGAGGTGGTGGATAATAAAAATGACAAAACAGGACAGACAAAACAGGACAGCTGCACAAAGGAATTCACAGTGGCTGTGAAAACATACATAAGACCTAGACAAGCTCAAATCAGACAAAACCCCAGCATGGAGGAGGGAAGTAGGCACCAAGTACTGTCCCTAATTGATGGGCTAGTAGCAACTAATAGCTATAGGAAGAGAGTCAGTTTTCCGGAGTCAGATTGACCCCGCAGAGTAGGGTGTGACCCTTGGTAGACAGGTCATGCCCGCCCAAGAGTATCTGGCAGCACAAATCGGACTGTATGGGGGGAAAAAAAGACATAAAGCTGGGTGGGTGAGAAGGTGGGAGTAGAGGTTAGGGAGGAATTTTAGGGTGATGAATATGATCAAAATATATTACATGAATTAGATATTTTAAAAGAATATTTAAATATCTAATTTACATAGAAATGCTCAAGTTAATTCAGTACAAATTTACAAGATGAGAACACTTTTAGCTTGGAAATTATTAAGTTTAGAGGCATCAAACCGGCAAGGATATATAGGGAAGAAGGATTCACAATCATGACTGGTGGACAAACATGTTCAACTTATTGGTAGACTAATAGCTACCTACATTTTAAAAAAGGATTTATTTATTGTTTTATGTATATTGGTGTTTTCCCTGCAAATATATCCGTGCACTGTGTGTGTGTGTGTGTGTGTGTGTGTGTGTGTGTGTGTCTCTGAGAGTGCACATGCCCATGAAGATCAGAAGAGGGCATCGGACCATCGGATCCCTTGGAGCTCCGGATGGTGTGATCCACCATGTGCTGGGAATTAAACTCAGATTCTCTGGAAAAGCAGCAGTCAGTGCTCTTTAAACACTGAGCCATCTCTCCAGCTCCCATTAACATTCTTTTTAATCTAGGAATTCATGTTGCAGATATAAATAACCATATCTAAAGGGGTTCTCTGAAATATCTGTAATAACCTCTGAAAAACAACATAGACTGTTAAATTGTGGTGCTATCACACATGGCAGCCCATATCTATAAGCCCAGCACTCAGGAGGTAGGAACAGGAGGATCATAATTCTAAGGCCAGCACCAGCTACTTGAAGAGTTCCAGGCCAATGTGGCTTACAGTGAGACCTTCTCAAACAAAAACAAGCAAGATGGTGGCTTGTGAAATGGTTCTGTGGGTGGGGACATCTATCACCAAGTCTGATAACCTGAATTCAATTGGATTGACCCACACAGTAGAAGAGAGAACCACTCTACAAAGTCCCCTGACCTCCACATGCCCACACTGATCTTATGCACACATACACACAACTAAGTAAATCTTAAGGAAAAAAATTAAACCAGCAACTATCACATTTATTGCATTCCCACAAAGTGCTAGGAACTACTCTGAAGTCAACACCTTCCCTACACTGCCATTCCAGCTGAGGTGTCTGATCACACAGTGACCTGAAGATAACTAGGAAGTGCTAGCCAGGGCTGAAGGTGTTGGCTCACGCCTGCACATCTAGCACTGGGACAGCTTAGGATTTAAGTTGGAGGTTAGCCTGAGCTACATAGTGAGACTTGCCCCTCAAAACCAAAGATAGTTAAGAAAGATCTCTGGAAGAGGTGATAGACATTTGATCTGAATGAAACAAAGCACCTAAGTTTTGGCAGTTTTCAGTCTCACAGTGATGCTTCCTGTTTATTTGTAATTAGCAATGACCAAACAGTGGGACGCATGGAACGAAACAGGACAGCAATGGACTCAGAACAGCAGAAGAAACAATGGTCCCACAGCAGACACTGCAACCAAAGTTTCCACTGCTACAAGGGACACTTCATACAATGTTTGGATTACACAGGCTACAAAGCTTGCTTCTGCTTAAAGAACAACCTGCCATGTAATTTCTTTACAGATATCTCTCAAGAAAAAGCAGCAGCAGAAGAAAAGCTAATGTGTTTGAAATTACTTGTGTGCAGGCCAAGGAGATGCTTCAGCAAGCAAAAGCACCTGCCACACACGTCTGACTACCTGAGTTCAATTCCCAGAGTTCACGGTGAGAGGAGAGCTGATTCTGAAAGCTGTCCTGACTTCCACACACAAGGGTGATGACAGACACACTTATACTCAGATATGCACACATCACACAAAATGAAAACATGCACAATAATCAAGTTTTCAAGTATGTCTGTGTGCTGAGGATAGAACCCAGAACCCTGTGGCATGCTAGACAAATTTTGCTCTAATTACACCCTCAGCCTGATTTTTAATTTTTTTAATATATTGAAAATATTAAACTCAGGGCTGAAGAAATGTCTCAGTGGTTAAGAGCACTGGCTGCTCTTCTAGAGGACCCAGATTCAATTCCCAGCACCCAAAGGGAGTCTCACAAGTATCTGTAACTCCAGTTGTAGGAGATCCAACACACTGACACAGACACACATGAAGGTGAGACACTAATGTGCATAAAATAAATCTTTAAAAAAACTGTTCAGTAAATTTTTTTAAAAATGAAGAAAACATTAAGCTCAAGAATCTCCATGGTTAGCATGCTCTCTCCCATCTCAGCATCTCAGCACTGCTATCCTATTCAATTGCTAACTCAACTCTTCTATTTTTTTTTTTTTTTAAACAAAATCTTGATCATTCTATCTTACCAATGAAGACTAGAGAGCCGGACAGTAGAGTGAAAGCCTGCCAGCTCAGAGAGGCACCGAAAGCACCCAGCTGACCTTCCTCTTCAGACAACATCTCACCAAGAATCCCCTCTCTCACACTGTGTCAAAAAACTTCCTTGAAATTGAATGCCCTTCCCCTCAGCTTCCTGTGCATCTCTCTATCTGTTCTGCTAACTCCCTCTTACTCTCTGTTTTTTTCTCTCTAATCTGTGTTTACTTCCTGTCAATTGGATGCTTGCTCTGCCTCTTGACCTTGGTTGACTTTATTTAATCCTGTTTACAGTACTCAAGCAAAAGCTCTTGGATTAAAGGTGTGAGCTAAGGATGAGCCACACCACAACCAAAACAGTTTTTTCCCAGTAAATAACAATCTTGGCTTCACAGTGTGATATGCTGCAATAGTCCATAATACTAAAATGCCTTTCATATTATCTGCCTCTCCTAACACAACAATGCGTACAGTGAAATGTGTGCATTATTTAAATACGGGCTAAAGCTGACAATGTCCCTCAGAAAGTGGGAAAAGACTCCTACCAGTCTTTTAAAAGTTCTTGCCTCTTCCAAAACCCACACAGTTCCTACACTATAGATCATTCAACTGATTACTTGAGCTGAGTGGTGGGAACAGGACAGCTCAGCAGGTAAAAGAGTTTGCTGCTCTTTCAGAGAACCAGGATGGCGTTCCAACAGCTATATCTGGTACTCCAGCTCCAGGAGAGGATCTAACACCATCTTCTGGCCTCTTTGGACATTAACACGCATTCAAGAACATGAACACACACACACACACACTAGGACAAATCTTTTTAAAATCTCATTATATGTCAGCTTGTACTACCTATTAAATACAAAGCACAGAAAGAGAACTGGGTGCCGTAGCTCATGCTAGTAATCCTAAAACACTGGAGGGTGAAGTGACAGGACTGTTGGGGCAGCTGTGGTGGCATACTCACTCAGGAGGCAAAGATAAGTGTGGCTAGCCTGGCCTACTCAGTGTGTGAGTGAGGGGAGGGGAGTTGGAGTGGAGAGGATAACAGATAAGTTCTACAGGGAATATTAAAATCTCAACCATCGATAAATGCAACCAGAAAGCACAAAATCTGTGGAAATAAGGCTACAAATAGGAGAAAGCCAACTAAAACACAGACAGCAAGAAAGTAACAGCGGGCACTACACACACAGTCAAAAACAAGAGGAAAGGGTCAGTGGGAAACACTTGCTAAGCAGAGGCACTGGTTAGAAGTAACTCCCTGCATTAGGCCACACTTGCAATCCTACCACTTGTAGAGTAGGGGCAGAATGATGACAAGTTCAAGCCCAGGCTGGTATACACAGAGTCCTATACCTGGTACACACAGGTGTATATAATAGTGCCCTGCCTCTCCAAGCCAGTCCTGCAGGGTGATGTGTGACACAGTCTTACAATCCCAGGACTCTTAATACCACTAGATGATGAGGTTAGATGTAGGTTTTGTTTTGTTGTTTGAGACAGGTTCTCCTGTACCCCAGGCTGGCCTCAAACTGACTTTATATCTGAGGTTAATCTTGAATTTCTGATCCCAAGTACACCACACCCAGTTTAGTAGATTCTGGGTTTTGAACCCAGGACTTCAGGCATACTAAGAATGTAAGCATTCTATCAAAAGACCACATCCTACCCTCAAACTTAAAAATTTTTAGCTTCCTGACTCCACTTCTTGCATATTAATTAGTTAGTATAGGTGTGCATCACCATGCCCAGGGCTTCTTGCATAGCAGGCAAGCATTCTACCAACTGATTTACATCCCCAGACCATTCTCAATCAGCCCAGGCTGACTCCAAACTCTTGATTCCCCTGCCTCCACCTCCCAAGTGCTGGGATTCAAGTGTGAGCCACCAAAACCAACATCAGACTCCTTCAAAAACCCACTTGAGCTAGATGGTGGTGGGTGAGCCTTTAATCCCAGCACTCAGAAGGCAGAGGCAGGTGGATTTCCCAGGGCTACAAACCCTGTCTTGAAAACAAACAAGCCAACAAATCCACCAGCCCAGCTGACTGGCAGGGCTGGTGGGATGTGACTGCTAGATGAGCTAAAAGCCAAGCTGGAGCTCAAGCTGTTTTCCTTAAAAGCTAAATCCGGGCGACTCACACAACCCAAGGTTTGGGGTTTTATTTATTTATTTTTAAAGATTTATTTATTTTATGTGAGTACACTGTAGCTGTCTTCAGACACACCAGAAGAGGGCATCAGATCCCATTACAGATGGTCGTGAGCCACCATGTGGTTGCTTGGAATTGAACTCAGGACCTCTGAAAGAGCGGTCAGTGCTCTTAAGCACAGAGCCATCTCTCCAGCCTGGTTTTGTTGACTGTCTTAGTCCTCGAAATGCATTTATTTAGAATATAATAAATATACTAGTATCATTCAAATTGCAAATGAGCAAACTGAGTAATGGGAAAAAAAAAGCCCAAGTCCATAGAGCTAATTTAAACTAAGTCAGAATGGCAACCCTCTCCACTTTTTTGGTTAGCCAAAAATATCAAGTGGAAAAGTCCCCAAATAATACTGCACTAACTTTTAAATGACACACTGATTTAAGTAGTGTGATGAAATCTTGGGTCACCCATCTCTGTCCCATTAGGGGCATAAATATGCCTCTAAGATACCCAAAAAGTTAGGATACGCTACAATGTTAGTTAGTGAGAAGCCAGCTCAGTTATTACAGAGCTTGTGTTCAAATAATCCTTATACAATAGCTTAAAGCTAGTAAGCAGGCCATAAGAAGCCATCTTTCAATTTATTTCATCTTAGGCACTTTGTCATCTCACATCCTTACAGGAAGGATACACACACACTAAGACATCTTGAGAAAGAAACAACATTCATACAACCTCCAGTACTGCATACTGTTGTGATTGTTCCTTTCTGTGATTCACTGTGATAAAAAAAAAAAAAAAAAAAAAAAAAAAGCCAGTCCGTCCATCCATCCATCCATCTGTACTCATGGGAGCTGAGGTGGGAGGCACATGTGAAGGTGAATTTGCTGGAGGTTTAAGAATTGCTTTGGGGAACTGTTCTCTCTTATTCTGGGTTCTAGGGACTGAGTTTAGGTTATCAGGCTTTGCAGCAACTGATTTTACTCACTGAGCCATCCTGCCTGCCCCATGGGTAAATGTGGGGGTGAGTTGGGGAGTGGAGGACATGGAACAACAGTTTGTAGAGAGATTCATTTTAGACACCTGTCTGGGATAGTCTTGGAATGTATACCCTGCCCAGCAAGAGCTAATTATATGGCTTATTTGACTCAGAACCCTTTTATTCAATAACCGATCCAAAAAGATATGAGCAGTACTTAACTATTAAAAATCTATGAAGTTGAGCTGGACATGGTGATGCAAGCCTTCATTTCTAGCACTTGTGAAGCAGAAGCAGGCATGAGAGTTCCAGGACAGCCTGGTCTAGTAGCCAATTTGGGGCCAGCCATGGCTACACAGCCAGACCCTATCTCAAAACAAAACAAAACAAAAACAAATAGGCAAACAAAAACTATCTGCAAGGTTCCTGTGTGTCTAGAGTTTAAAAGCGTCTAGTATATCTACTCATTAAATTACTTTCTCTGGTTACTCTTTTACCCCTACGGTTTTAATCATCTCCCTACTAACTTCTCGGATGCGAAAGGAAATTCAATTAAAAAGCCCTCAAAACCTGTGCTACAGATAGAGCCACCAGTTCTAAGACTTTCAAAATGTTTTAAAAAATTCATTCATTCCTCCATTCATCTGTGGAGGGGCATGTTAGAGCGTGCTTGTGGAGGTCAAAGGACAGCATGTGGGTCCCAGGGGTCAATCTCAGGTCATCAGGCTCAGCAGCAAGCATCTGTATCCACTGAATCACCTTGCCCACCCAGACTGAGAATTTTGGTTTCCTAAATATAGCAAAAAATTTTAAGACATCGATTTTTCAACATTAACAAAAAGTGTAGCATTAATCTTTTTTTTTTTAAAGTTACTTTTAAAAACAGTGGCATCACGGAGGTCAAAGGACAACTTTTAGGAACTCTTTCTCCAAATGGAAGTTGGAGGCTGGCATATCTTCCTTGTTTTCTCTTCACCTTATACCAAGGCAGGGTCTCTGATGAGCATCCCTGAACCCAGAATTCCTGGGCTGGAAAGGCAGCTCAGCAGTTAAGAGCACTAGCTGCTCTTCCAGAAGACCTGAACTGGGTTCAATTCTTAGTCCACATGACAGCTCACAAATGTCTATGACTCCAGTTCCAGGGAATCTAGCATGCCTGCACAGACATACATGCAGGAAAAACACCAAGGGCACATAAAAACAAATACATCTTAAAACAAAACAAAGAGTTCCTATTTTCACATGGTCTGGCCAGCCAGTTCCTTGGGGAGAACTCTTGTCTCTGCTCCCCTGGAGTTGGAACTACAGATGAAACCACATTTACTAGGCTTTTAAGACACTTCAGATAGATATGTTATTTTCTTCCTTCCTTTCTCTTTTCCTTCTTTCTTTTTTTAAGAGAGGGTCTCACTATGTATTTCTAGCTGTCCTGAACTCACACTAGGTAGACCAGGATGTTCTGGAACTCCCCTGTCTGCCTCCTGGGGTTAAAGGCTGGCTTGAGATAGACATATTTCTTATATGGTAACAGCATGTTACCACCGTAGGTACAATTTAAGTTTTTAGAACAACATTTCTTCTCTTTTTCTTTAGATAGGGTCTCACTGTATAGACCTGGATGGCTTGGAACTCACCACATAGACCACACTGGTCTCCAACTCACAGAGACCCACTGGCCCCTACCTCTGCCTCAAGAATGCTGAGATTAAAGTATGCACCACCACACACAGGCTAGGATGACATTTCTAAATAAATACCCGATGAGAACAATTTGTAACAGTAAGTATTGAAGAGCGCAGTCAACCCTTCACTTGAATGTACTACCAACCACCAATCTTTATGTATTATGTGCTCCCAGCTTCTCATCTTCAGCATTCAGTCATGCAATAAAGTATTTTTTATTCTGCCTTTCAAATGTGGAACCAATGTCAGGCACTGGTGGCACATGCCTAATCCTGCTCTCTAGAAGCAGAGGCAGGTGGGTGGAGGTTTAAGGTGAGCCTGGTCTACAGAGCTAGTTCCAGGGCAACCATGGATACACGGAAAGGGGAAAAAGGGGAACCAAGAAAACTATTCAACTAACCTAATTAATGGTCCGATTTTTCCAGACTACTTATGTACAGCATATTCTGACAACATCCAATCCGACTGGCTACATTCACCCTTTAACTTTTGCTGGCAGATAACTAAGCTCTAAAGCTCTGCTCAAAACCCAGTTGTTTTCCCACCTCCTCTCCCTGCAATTACTTCCCTCCCCCACAGCATTTTGTGTTCTTTCTCATCTCCACCTCTGTCACCCCCACTCCAGGCCCTCCTAGAATTCATTTGTATCCTTTATGTCAGAGGCTCTACCCTATCCAAAGCGGCTTCTCCCATTCTCAACACCCCTTACATTCATCTTCTCTTTCATTCTCACTAGGCTGTCCCATGAAGTCTCCTTAAACTCTCCACGTGACATTTTTTCTCATCACTACCAAAAGTGCACTAACTAATTCTGTCATTTCTTCTTGGGGGTGGTGTGAAGTGTCTATTTGAGAGGGGAATATCACACCGTAGCCTAGCCTAGGCGCCCATTATAACGCCCAGGATGTCCTTTAACTTCCATAAATCTTCCTGGCACCATTCTAAGGGTTGGCAAAAATTTGTGGACTAAATGCCTGCTGTAAATAAGAAAGATCATTACTAGTAAAGTAGACAACAATGGGAATGCTGAAGATTGTGCACACAAGAACTGACATGATCTAATGTATAGAAAAGATTAGCAGAGACAAAATTCCAAATAGACTAAGTCCTGGGTCAAAGAGTGGGGCACAAATGAACTCAACAGAGATATCTTTAATTCTGTCCAGGGCCAACAGAGCAGATTGCTCACTACCCAACTACAACTTTCTAAGTCCACAATTTTTTCAGCACTCAAGTACTCATTAAGAGTCTACGTACCAACATACCTCGATTATTCTGTATTCTCTAAGGTACTCCAAATGAGGAGCAAAGGGATGACAGAAACCTGATAGTGCAAGTACCAGAAGCAGAAACAATAACGGCAAGCATTTACACTTGGAAGACACTTGAAAATATGGAAGAAAAAAAAAAAACCCACAAAACTGCAGTGTGATCACGGAGATCAAACTTAAAAACATCTATCTATCAGCGATTGGGACCCGCACCGAAATGATCTATTAACCGACTGCCAAAAGAGGCCATTCTATACATCTCTTCCGACCTCTTCCACTCAGACTAATCTCCACTACATTGCTCACCAACTCCATTCCTAGTAGTACAATCAGATGATGAATACAAAACCGGTCAAAGAATGGCATAAACATTTCTTTTCACACCCGCCCACAGTGGCAAAAACAAAAAACAAAAACCAACCAACCAACCAAACGGCTCAGTATTCCCTAATCAGAAAGCTCTAGACGCCATCCAAAACCAACCGTCGTATCTTAGGGAAGCCAAAAGATGTGACTGCAAAGATAAGTCTCTGGTCTCAGCCCACCTTTCCTGATTATTCAGGAAAACGAGGTTTTCCAGTTTGGAGATCAGCACACCACTCAAAAAAAGCATCTCCCTGCAGGAACTGGCAATCGATCCCTCAGGGGGGCAGTGGCGCTCCAACCACCGGGCCAGGACCCAGGCAACAGCGACAGGGCACAGCCCTTGCAGGGAGCTCTCTGGGCTCTCAGTACCGCCCAGCGCAATCCGCCCCGGCAGTGACTGAAGTCGGGGTTATGGCAGAGCTGGGCCTGCCCGGCCCGGGGGCGCGGCGAGACACGGAGGTGGCGTTTCCCCCCCGTAGTCCCCGGCTGCTGAGGTGGATTCTGGGTTTCTTCTCCGGGCCTCCCCGCCCCTCCACCCTCGGTTAGCCAGTCCACCGCTCACCTGGCAGAAGCTCCGGCAGTAGTTCAAAGATGAGACCTCGGACACCTCCTGCTCCCTCAGCTCGGTCTCCAGCTGCCAGAGACACGGCCGTAGGCCCGGGGCTCCCGACGCCGGAGATGCAGGGCGATGACCCCGAGCCATGGACTCAGTCTCGGTTCCGGCTGCCGCGACCGCCGGAGCCTCAGCCACGGCCCCAGCCCCGGCGGCGGCGGTGGCGTCTCCCTTTCCGTCCGCCATCTTCCCACGGCCCAGCAGCGCGTAGGCAACCAAACCACGTGACTCCGTCTGGCCCCGCCCCCAATCGCCCGTGTTGGTGACGCACCCTCTGGCGACGCTGGCGCCAACTTTATTCCGTCATTAGGACGCCAAATGTTGGTCCTCTCAGAAGTCTCCACCGCAACCGCCCTAGTAACAGCCTAGCAACGGCGAGATTCTAGCCTCCCTGGGTTCTACAGGCCCTTCTGAGTCGAGGAGCGCAAAGGGCCTAGAGACAATGGAGATATGAGAGAGATGTCTGCCGAGCTGCGAACTAAAGAGCAAGGGAAAAGAAGTCCAGAAAGAAGCTCGGAGAAAAGCATCCCCAGTTGGAGGAAAATAAACATTGTTAGGCCGAACTGAAAACAAACTCACGGGAACTTGGTTTATAATGGGAATGGCATTACTAGTCGCTGCAAAAAGGATCGGCCAAAATATGTGGCATTGAGACGATTCTACTAATGGGGCGGGGGACCCCTTTTTAAAAGTTTTTTGTTGTTGTTGTTTTGTTTTGTTTTGTTTTTTTCAATCAGGGATTCTCTGTGTAGGACTAGCTGTCCTGGAACTCACATTGTAGATCAGACTGACCTCAAACTTAAAGATTCACCTGCTTCAGCCTCCCGAGTGCTGGGTCAGGAGGCGTGCAGAGGCAGGCTGGGTCTCTGTGAGTTCGAAGCCAGCCTGGTCTACAGAGCGAGTTCCAGGACAGCCAAGGAAAAGCCACTGTAATCCAGCACTTGAGAGACAGACAGGAGGATCATGAGTTCCAGGTCTTAGTGGGAAGGGACAAGAAAGAAATGCAAAGAAGAACAGAAGAAAAGGGAGAATGGCAAAGTGGTATGGCTAGAGCCCAGTGAATGAAGTGAAAACAAGAAATACATGTATATTTGTTTTAGTATACAAATGAGGGATATACTCATTTCAATTGGAGGAAGTCTATAAACGATGATTCTAGATGAAGGTAAATGTATAATTCAATAATGGGAGATTTGAGAGTCATGGCCTAAATGTTGCTTTGCATTCCATGAAATATGAGTCATTATGCTGATTTATTAGTTGAGTCACTTGGGAGGAGGGAACCTCAGTTGAGACGTGCCTCTGACCTCTGTAGGTCATTGTTGACTGAAGTGGGATGACCCAGCCCATTGTGGGTGGTACCTGGTGGTACCTGGGCAAGTGGTACGGGAGGTATAAGCAAGATAACTGCATATGGACATGGAAGCAAATCAATGAGAAGCTTTTCTCCACAGTTCCTGCCTCTGCTCAATGATCAACTGGGACTGGGACATGTAAGCCACACAAACCCTTTCTTCTCCAAGTTGTTTCAAAGTGAGAGGAGAGAATACATACTAGATTGATACAGGGAGACTCTAGGGCAGTGTTGAATGGCATTTATTTGTTCAATAAATACTCCTTGGCAATGTAATATGGTTCTGGTTCTGCCCTATAAAACTAGTCCTGAGTTTTTTATCCTTTCTTGTTTCCTTGAAGTTACAAGGTGTAATTCATTTACGCCTTCCTTTTGTCATATCCCACCGTATCCTGAGAGGTTTGGGTGCTGGAACCCTGGCCAGGGAATGAAGAAAAAGAGACACACATTCACTGACTCTGGGACCAGGTGGAGTTTCCTAAGACTACCACTTTCAATGCAACCTGGAATCTGAACATGTTTATGAGATACAAGCTCAGAGAGAGAGGTTAGCTAGTTTCTTTAGGAGGTTTCTCTGTAGACCAGCAGTCTCAAGCTATAAACATCCAGGAGGAGGAAACTGCAGTTGCTAGTCTTCACACAGTGATCAAGCACTTAAGACTCCCAATTTCTCTTGAGCCTGGTCCATATGGGTAGTAGCTTTGCTAATTTTCCATGGACCAATTAGTCTTGGAGTCCTTGGCAGGCTTTGACTATGTTAAAAGATACATCTTCTCAGGACTTCACTCACTTAGAGCATCTACTCCCTACAGTAGCATATTTTATAAAAGGCAGTCCAGCCAGGCTGTGGGGGCAACACACCTTTAATCTCAGCACTCAAGAGGCAGAAGCAGGCAGGTCTCTATGAGTTCAAGGTTAGCCTGGTGGACAGAATTGAGTTCCAGGACAGCCAGGGATACATAGAGAAAACCTGTCTCGAAAAGTCAAAAAACCAAAACAACAAAAAGGCAGTCCTTTGAGCAAAACAGCCATCACCTACATAAGATAGGCTGCACCTACTTCCAAGAGTCCATCAAAATACAGCTTATGATTGTTGACACCCTTTCATGGAAAAAGAAAGTAGGGAGGGATCTTTAGATATACACCTGATTCCAGCTGCTCTCCCCACCATTCCTATGCAATTCTGCCCTGGTTGCACTTGGCCTCAGAGGTCTTAGAGGTGTTAGAGCATATAGGCCGTGGGGAGGTTAATTGCAGATCTGTGCAGCTATGGGGAAACCACCATCTGTGCTGGGTGAAGACTATTCAGTGTGGCAGCTTTGGGGTCACCCACACTCTTACAAGTAGCTCTTCATGCTTTGTAAGCAAGCCCCATAAAATCATTGGTTCTCCGGGGTAAACTCTGGTGGAGTTGTACTTTGGTTTGTCATTGGGATCTTATAAGGAAGGGTAGATGGTTAATGTCTCCCTAGAGAAGGAACTCTTCCAACATGCTAGTTCTGCTAGAAGAGGTGGCTAGGCAGACATGAGCAGAAGTGGGAAGCTGCCCACTCTTTCACAGTTTGAGACTAGCTGAATTAGTAGGCAGAGACTTAGACTTGCACTGACCCAGGAAACTACAGCTGTTTCTTGGTAGCTAGCTGGGGGTCTTCTGTTGACTGAAATAACCCTCTGGAGCTTGGCATCTCTGAAGCTGCAAATAGGTTCTTCCCCTCTTGTCAGAAATAAAGGTGCCACGACACTGTCCAGATAACCACACATAACCATTTAAAAAAAAGTCCTGGTAAGGAGAAAATTTAAAAGAAACACAAGGACATCCTGACTTTTAGAGCAGACTCAGTAAAGTAGGATGGCATGAAGATGGTCCTCAGAAAGAGAAACTTAATGGTACTGCGAGAGGAGGGGACTATAAGAAACTTCCTAAAACTCCATAAAGCAGAACCCAATGGGCTACTCCCTCATTCTCCCTTCAGGTCAGCCTGTTCCGTGTTTGCCTGCAGTGTACTTTGCTTTGCTAAATAAGCTTCTCTTAAATTATGCATCTTGATTGAATTAAAGATTTCCTTAAGGAGAAGGCAAGAAGAAGAGGGGACAGATATTCTACATATATTTCATGTCCCTCTTGATTGAAGCTAGGTATTTCTCAATATACTAGTGCTAACACTTAGAAGACAAAAGCATAGACCAAGAAGACAAGAGCATAGTCCAGGTGTGATCACCCCCAATCAAAGAGGGCAGAGACAAGTGAATCCTTTTGAGTTTGATATCAGACAGGTCTGTATATCAAGTTCTAGGCTAGCCAAGACTACATGGTGAGACCCTAACTTTTTTAAAGGTGATGATGGGGAGTTCACTGATATGGTGACATTGTTCTTCATTAATCTGAAAAAATAGTCATTGGGTTCACCTATCCTTTTAATGGCCTGGCAGATAACACTAGCACCAATTCATTCAACCTGCCCATGTCTGTTAGTCAATTGTATATCATTATCATGAATATCTGAATTCATTTATGAAAAGAAAAGGCTCACTTAGCTTCTATTCAAGAAATTTTGATCCATAATGGACTGGTCACATTGCTAGCACATCAAGATAGGGAACTTATGGTTTAATAAAACCTCTCACTTCGTAGATTAGAAAATGGAGATGTTCCATGTCCCCAAATCCCATTATGGTACATATTCTCAATGACCAGAACATCTCTCAATACCTTTCTAATACATCTGAAATTGCTGAACTCAGGATAAAGCCATGGGCTTATGGAGGATACTCAAGATCATACTGTAACATGGTCATTGAAGCATTTGTGCTGACAAGTACAAAGCCATGAACTCTTTGGCATTGTTCTGTGTCAGAGAAAAGAAACATTGTATCCCTAAGCAGCAATACTGAGACTGGGTTTCTTTCTGCAGCATGTAAAGTAGAGGAATGTTGTGACATTTAATGAGACATAGTCACAGCAGAAGTGCCCAGATGCATGGGAAGCAGTCAGTAAATCACTGCTCCTCTTCTCTGAGGTTTGGTATTAGAGGGTGACTTCAATTCCCCCTTCTTTTAGGTTGTCCATACATAACACCCACTATAGAAATCATCTATTTTCAGGGCTTTTTCCTGTGCCTGAAAAAGTGATAAGGGCACTACCCATACTAGGGGCTGACCAGGCTTCAGTTTCAGACTTCTCAAGCTCAGAAACTTGGTTCAACCTTTCATTTCTTGCAAATCACAAGAGTGCAATTCACTAATTGATCCTAAGAAAAGCTATTAGCTCCCCTTCAGCAAAATGAGCTTGGGAACAGAATTAGCGCTAGAAGTTTTCTTAGGGAATGTAGAGTGGGTATAGAGGGAACACCAACATCTCGGCTACCATTCCCACACCCTGTCTAATTTGTTATAGTCTCTCCTCTCCTCCTCTTTAATAAAAAGATGTATTTATTGTTATTATGTGGGTGAGTGTTTTGTCTGCATATATATCTGGGCACCACATGTGTTCCAGGTGCCAGCAGAGGCCAGAAGAGGTTGTTACAGTTACTAGCCACCATGTGGGTACTGTCAACTGAATCAGGGTCTTCTACAAGAACAGCTAATGCTCTTAACCATTGAGCAATCTCTCCAGCCCCAAAGGTTAAAAAAAAATTAATTTGTGTATGTGTGTATGTGAGTGCATGCCATGTATGTGAGGATAGGCATGGATGCTCTGGGGGTGGAATTACAGGCAATTGTGAGCCACCAGACTTGAACACTAGATTCTGAACTTGGGTTCTCTGAAAGAACAGGAAGTGCTCTTAACCTCCGAGTCATCTCTCAAGCCCTTTCTTTCTTCTTCTCCTTGTCCCCTCCTCCCCAATCCTTGCTTTCTTATTTATTTATTGTCAGAGTTTCACTATGTAGCCAAGTAGCCTTGAAGTACATACACTTCTGTCTCTGCTTCTCTGACAAACATGTTTCTTTACCTAATTTTGGTCAAGGTGTGTTTTTTTTTAAAATAAAAAAAACCTATCTATCTATCTATCTATCTATCTATCTATCTATCGTCTATCTATCATCTATTTTTTACCTCTCCGAGACTCAGTGCCCATCTGTTTTGATAATTAGGGCTAGAGTTAGCTTGGCCAAGGAGTTTATCCACACTGCCCCCTAGAGGAATTTGTTTTTAAGACAACACACTTTGGGCCCAGGTATGCTTAAGAATCTTTGTGAGCTCAGTCTCTGGGAGCTCCCAGGGGTCCAGGTTAGTTGACACTGTAGGCGATCCCCTTTAGTTTCTTCAGTCCTTCCCCTAACTCTTCCATAGGGATCCCTGACCTCAGTCCAATGCTTGGCTGTAAGTATCTACATTTGTCTTAGCTGCTGGTAGAGCCTCTCAAAGGACAGCTATGCTAGGCTCCTGTCTGCAAGCATAACAGAGCATCAATGATAGTGTCAAGGTATGGTGACTGCCCATGGGATGGATTCCAAGTTGAGCCAGCCATTTTGCAGGACAAAAATGCATTTTGTCCCTGCATTTCTTTTAGACAGGAACAATTTTGGGCTGAAAATTTTGAAGGTAGGTGTCTCTAGTCCTCCACTGGGGGCCCTGTTTAACTACTGGGGGTGATCTCTTCAGGTTCCAGATCCTCACTGTTGGGCATTTTAGCGAAGGTCACCTACATTGAGTCCTGAGAGCCTAAGCCACCAACCAAAGAGCATACATGGGCTGGTCTGAGGCCCTGGGCACACATGTTGCAGAGGACTGCCTTTGTCTAGCTTCAGTGGGAGAGGATGCACCTAATCCTGTAGAGACTTGATGCCCTAGGGAGGGAGGGTGACTGCAGGGGGAGCCACCTTCTCAGAGGTGAAGGGGAGGGGTATGAGAGGGGAGGAACTCTGCAGGGGGCAACATTTGGGATGTAATAAATAAAATAATTAATAATAATAAACCAAATCTTTGTGAGCTACTCAAACACTGGAGACAGAGAAAGCTCCAGATCATCTCTGAAATTGGCTCCATCATAGTAGTGGATCACAGATGAAGTGCTCATGGGTCCAGGAAGAAGCTAGACATCAGATAAACTGATCCCAATATGCAGAGTGTTTGTGCAGGTTGCAGTTATTTCAGAGAATTAGGGAGAGGACCTGATTGAAAGCTTACTTATATGCCACATAATCGTGAAAGGGGTTATTCAGAACTTGGTGGGGGGTGTTAATGTTGCTTCTTAGATTTTGTTTTTTGAGATAGAGTTCCACGTAGCTCAGGATGGGATCAAGCTTACTGTGTCACCAAGGGAGGCTGCATCCTGTCCCAATAGTGTAGTGCTGGGGATTGAACCCAGGGCTTCACATCCGTGAGGTAAGTGCTCTACTAACTGAATTATGATTCCAGCTTGGTGTGTTTTCAAGCATTGCTAAATGTATGTTACGCTTGTGTTAGCTGTAGGTGAGGTCATGGGTACTTCTGAACACAGAGTTGTAGGAATAAGATCAGACAATAGATTCATATGACCCGTTAATACGAGGCCCGATGCATCATGAATAAGATCAGACAATTGATTCATATGACCCGTTAATATGAGGCCCGATGCATCATAATTGTTCAAGATGCTGCAAAGGTCAGTGCTGATGAGACAATGTCCTCTGTTTTCCTCTCTTATGGCCTGGAACTTTGAACTTGAGGCAGCCCGCCTTCTTCTGACTCCTGAGTACTTGTCGTTCAAACGTTGTCTACACACTGTATTCCTCCCTTCCTCCATCCACTGAGGATTGAATTTAGGGTCTTGCATTTGCTAAACAGGCATTCTACCACCAAGCTACACCTTCATTCCTAGCCCTTTAACAATATGTCCTTTAAATTGAAACAGGGACTCATTAAGTCACCAGGCTGTTGTCCTTGAACTCGTCATTACCCTACTCAAGCCTTGAACCTTCAGTAAAACTGCTTCAGCCCCCAGACAGCTGAGATTGTAGGCCTGTGCCACCAGGCCAGCTCCTTATTTATGTTGACATAGGGTTCTCACATTGCTTGTCTGGCTTCCATTTTGCTACATAGCTCAGGAATGGCCTTGAACTCCTGATTCTCCTCCTTCTACCTCCTGTACCACTATACCCAGTTTATGTGATGCTGGAGATCTCTATGAGGGCTTTGTGCATGCTAAGTAAGCGCTTTGCCAATTGAGCTACATCCCCAGCCCTGTCTCCGATCACTAAAATAGGAAAAAGTACTATACATGTATGCTAATGTCATAATGAAGCCTATTAAATATGTTAATTATGCTAAGCCATTAAAACATGCTAACTAAAATACGAATTTTCAAAAATTTTAAAAGAAGGCATTGTGATTCATATCTGTAATCTCATTACTTGGGAAGTTGAAGCTGGAGGACCAGGAGTTCAAGGTCGTTCCTCAACTGTATTAATTCCAGGCTAGCATGGGCTACAGGAGCCCTATTTCATAAACAAAGAAACAAGTAAACGAATGGCTCCATACTAAGCCATCTGACCTCAAATTTTCCAGTCCTGAAGGCTAGGGTGCAGGTATGAGCCACCACACTGTATGAATTCCCTTCCTTTCCTTTCCCCTCCCTCCTTCCTTCTATCTGGTGTTTGGAGACAGTCTCATGCAGTCCTGATTGGCTTCAAATTGCTCTTGTAGCTGAGGAAAGCCTTGAACTTCCCACCCTTCTGCTGCAGTTACGGGCCTGTGTCACAATTCCCACTTTATATAGTACTGGAGATTAAAACCAGGCCTTCATTCATGCTATGCAAGGGAATTGCCCATTCCTATCACACTTTCTGTTCTCTGTTTTCTTTAAACCCCTCCCCCTCTTTAAAAACAAAACCGTTTCGTAGAGCCCCATACAGTCTTGAACTTGCTTTTTGGCAAAAGATCACCTTGAACTCTGATCTTCCTTGCTCCACCTCTCGAATAAAGAGACTGCAAGCATTTCCCACTGTACCTGGCCCCTTTCTTTCCTTCCTTCCTTCCCTTCCTCCCTCCCTCCTCCCTTCCTCCCCTTCTCTTTTTCCTTTTCTTTTTTTGCACGCGTGTTTGCACGTGTGTGCGTGAGTGTGTATACATGAACACATGCATATGCACCATGGCAAGTGTATGGAAGGTCAGAAGAAATTGGGGGAACTGCTTCTCTCTTCCCACCATGTGGGTTCTGGGAATCTTTGGGTCAGCAGGCTTGGTGGCAAGTTCTTACCAGCTGAGCCATCTCACTGGCTTCTTTTCTATTTTTAATACATGATACATTCATACCATGGGAGAGCGAGAGAAGCATGGTGGGTGGGGGGAGAGCCCAGCCAGTTTAAGTAGGGTCACTTCCAGGAGCATAGGTAATGGATTGTTCACATGAGTATTGACAGCTTACAAGTCATTACATGATTGGAAAAAAATGTACTTCCCTCCCGCAGCAACCATTAACTACATATACATTCCCGAGGCCAGTGGGGCGTCCTAGCACCCCGTGCTACATGACAGATTGTTGATGGGCTCATTTAGTGCAGCTCATCACAGATCCACATGTTTTTTTTTTGTCTTTTGTTTCCGAGACAGGGCTTCTCTGTGAAACCCTGGCCATCTAGAACTCATTTTGTAGACTAGGCTGGCCTTGAACTCAGAGATCCGCCTGCCTCTTTTGCCTCCCAAAAGATTAAAAGTGTGTGCCACCACGTCTGGGTCATAGTTTTTATAAAAATTTTATTAGATTTATTCACTTTATTTTATGTCTGAGCGCTTTGCCAGCAAATAAGTGTGCACCACTTTGTGTTTAGTGCCTGTGGAGGTCAGAAGAAGTCATCAGATGCCGTGGAACTGGAGTTATGGTTGACTGTGAACCACCGTGTGGGTACTGGGAATGGAACCCATGTTCTCTGTAAGAGCCATAAATACACTTAACCACTGATTCATCTCTCCAGCCCCACCATGTATATCTTTAATCTTACACAGAAAAAGAAAGCATATCTAAAGCTGTCTTGGTATTTACTCTTAGTTAGTAGTACAGCTAGGTACTAGCCTAGCAAGCACAACTCCATTATGATATTCAAGTGTTAAATATAAACAAAGTTTATAAAACACAAATGTCAGGTAAACCCACTCTGTGATGATGATGAAACCACCTCATAATCATATACAAAGACAAAACAACAGTACGACCTAGACAGTTGGAGTGGCTCACGTCTATAATTCCAGCTCTTAGGAGAACAAGGCAAAAGAGTCACCAAGAGTTCAAGGCCAGCCTGGATTACATAGTGAGTTCCAGGCTGATCTAAGCTGCACAACAAGATGCTGTCTCAAAAGATAAAATAGAATAAAAGTAAAAATTTAGGCAGTAGAAACATTGTGTGGTGAACTTGCTGTCTTGGAATGTGGGTATCATTTCCCTGTTGAACGTCAAATCCTAGAGACCTTGACTGTAAGTTGACTTTGGTGATATAAGGTTTTGTCCTACTTTGATGTGCTCCTATCTAAATGAAAACATATTAACATGTTGAAGTGCAGAAGTGAAAACAAGATAGTAGCAGTTACATTAAATTTACCATTTAAAAAGATGTCTTCTCTCATTTTTCTTTTTGAGGCAATCTCACCATGTAGCTCAGACGGACCTTGAGCTACCAGCAGCCCTCACATCTAAACCTCTCTCTTAGTCACCGTTCTATTGCTGTGACGAAAAACCGTGACCACAACTCTTACAAAGGGAAGCATTTAATTGATGCTGGCACACAGTTTTGGAGGCTTAGTTCATTATCATCATGGTGGGAGCCTGGCAGCAGGCATGGCAGGCGTGGTTGCTGGAGAGGGTGTAGAGAGCCACATCCTGATCCAAAGGCAGAGAGGGAGACTATGCCTAGCTTGGGATTTTGAAACCTCAAAGTACACCCTCCCAGTGACATGCCTCTTTCAACAAGGCCACAACTCATAACTCTGTCAAACAGATCCATTCCCTGGAGACTAGGCATTCAAACATATGAGTGTATAGAGGCTATTCTTATAAAAATCACCACATTCCACCCCCTGGATCCCATAGGCTTGTAGCCATATCATATAATGCAAAATAAATTCAGTTCAACTTCAAAACTTCTCACAGTCTATCACAGTCTCAATACTATTTAAAAGTGCAAAGTTTAAAGTTTCTTCTGAGACTCATAGCAATCTATTAACTGTAACCCCTGTAAAATCAAAATAAAAAAGCAATCATATACTTCCAACAAACAATTCCAGTGTACACTGCCATTCTAAAAGGGAGGAAACTGAGCATAGTGAGGAGATATTGTACCAAAGACTAAACCCAGATGGTTAAACTCCAAACTGTATCTCCATATCTGATATCAAAAGAGGCAATAAATGCTCTTAGCCATAGATCTCTGTAAGTTGGAGTCCAGCCTGGTCTACAAAGTGAGTTCCAGGCCATCAAGGGCTATGTAATAAAACCCACTTAGCTCTCTGCATCCACGTGGTAACTTACACCTGTCTATAACTTCAATCCCAGTAGTCTGATGCTCTTTTCTGGCATCTGTGGACATGCATGCAGTACATATATATACATGCAGGTAAACTGCTCACGCTAAAATAAATCCTTTTTTCTTTTCATTCTTTTTAGTTTATTTATTTATTTTGCTTTATGTATATGAGGGATTTGCTTGCACAAGAATGCCCAGTGCTCACAGGGATTAGAAGAGGGCATTGGATTCCTTGTGAACTACCTGTGAGTTCTGGGAACCAAACCCAAGTCCTAAGTCCTCTGTAGGAGCTCCTAACCACTGAGGCATTTCTACAGCCCTGCAAAAAAACTTAATGTATGATTTATTCTTATTTTATGTGCATTGGTATTTTGCTTGCATGTTATGTCTGTGTGAGGGTGTCAGAGACCCTGGAACTTGAGTTACAGACAGATGTGAGCTGCCATGTGGGTGCTGGGAATTGAACCTGGGTTCTCTGGAAGAGCAGCCAGGGATCTTATCCACTGAGCCACCTCTCCGGTCCCTGTAAATTTTTTTGAGGTTTTGGTTTCTAGGCAGAGAGCCAGGGGTGTGGAGGGGGTGTTGTAGGAGAGTGGTATGTTAAGAAGAAAGGGTTTAGTAACATGGTTGAGGCTGTGAGGTCAGAAGAGCAATGTGATTATTAGACACATATACAACTATGAAAGAATGAATTGTTCTTTAAACCTTTCGGACCTAGCTGAGTGTAGTGACTCGTGCCTACATGCTAGCATTCAGCGCCTGTGGTGGAGAGTTGCCAACCTGGATCACATAGTGAGTTCCAGGCCAGCTTGGGTTACAGACAGAGAGCTTGTCTCCAATAGAGCCATTGAGATAGCTCATCAGGAACAAGCACTTGCTACTGAAGTCCGAGGTCCTGGGTTTGATCCCCAGAACCCGCAAGGTGAAAGGATTGTAGGGTAGCCACCAGAGAAGATTGCTTGGGCATAGGTTTAAGCCGATAGAACGTCCTTAGCAGGCCAGCAGCTACATTGGGTGTCTGAGATCCCAGTATAGCACCGAGCCTTTCACGGAGTGAGCTTTTAAACACACACAAAAAAGCATGCTCTGGGTTGACACACTCCAGTTAACAAGAACAGTTAGCCAGAAGCAGAACTACAGAAGCTAAACAGCAAGGTTAGTACATTTAGAGACTTTCCTGGAACTATGGACGTTGATGGATTAGGCCTTTGTTTTCATTTTGGTTGGTGGTGCTGTGTGCTGAGTTAAAAGGCCTGAATGGTATGTTCATCATAGAGTTAGTTAGTTGTGTGGGGGTCTGGTATAGAAAGGAGAGATCTAACTTACAAAACCAGCTCTCTGACCTCCACATGCACATCATCACAAACAAATAGTAAATAAGTCAAATAAATAATTTTTAAAAAAAGACTTGGAGGTCTACCTTGGCTGTATATCTAGACTCAGTCTTTATAGCTGGGGTTGGGGGAAGTGTTTCTGTTATTGTTTTCTCTTGCTTTGAATTTTGGAAACAGAGTCTCATGTAGCTCAGGCTTTCTATGTAGCCAGGGATGATCTTGAACCTCTGATCCTTCTATGACTACCTACCCAGTGATGGGCTAGCTGGTGTGTGCCACTATAGCCAGTGCTCAAGACTGAACACAGGGCTATATGCCTGCTAGGCAACCACTCTACCCACTGAGCTACGTCCTCAGAACTGTCCTTTTTTTTCTTTTTTGAGACAAGATCTTGTGTAGACTGGGCTAGCCTCAAACTCACTTTGTAGATGAGGCTATCATTAAACTCCTAATCCTTCTACCTCAGCCTGTAAGGGCTGAGATTACAGACTTGGTCTTTTTTTCTTTTAAAAAAGATTTATTTATTTACTTTATGTGTATGAATACACTGTAGCTGTCACTCCAGCCCCTACAGACTTGGTCTTAAAAAAAAAAAAAAGAAAACAAATACAGCCAGGGTTCCTTTTTTTTTTTTTTTTTTTACCTGAGATAAGGTTTCTCTGTGTAGCCCTGACTATCCTGGAACCAGCTCTGTAGACCAGGCTGGTCTTGAGCTTGGAGATCATCCACCTTGAGTTAAGCTTCATTTAACGGTAGAGAAGCACTCTGAGAAAAACACATGTAAGTATTGGTGAGGTACATTTTACACATGCAAAGTAACAGAGGATCATTTCGCAGGCAATCTACATCTAGTTCACAAATGATATTGTGTAAAATATGAAAAATTAAACATTACATTAACACTTCTGTCATGGATGGAGTGTGATGGCACACACCTTTAATCTTAGCCCTCAGGAATCAGAGGCAGGCAGGTTTCTATGAGTTTGAGGCCAGTCTGGTCTATATATCAAGTTCCAAACCAACCAAAGCTACAGTGTGAGCCTCTGTCTTAAAGAACTAAAAATAAGGGGCTGCAGAGTGGTTACTGCTCTTCCCGAGGTCCTGAGTTCAATTCCCAGCAACCACATGGTGGCTCACAACCATCTGTACTGGGATCTGATGCCCTCTTCTGGTGTGTCTGAAGAGAGTGACATACATAAAACAAACAAACAAACAAACAAATCTTAAAAAAAAACAAAAAAACCAAAACCCAAAAACCTAAAAAAAACCAAAAAAACTAGAACTGAAAATCCCTGTTAAATAACTGAGAGTGAACTACAACACTAGTTTTGTTGTGTGCGTGTGTGTGGGGATGAGTTCCCTCGGAAGACAGAAAAGGCCATTCGACACTTTGGAATTGGAGTTACAGGCATTGGGAGCCCTCTGTCACCAGTGCTGTGGTGGTTTGAGTAAAACTGGCCCCCACAAGCCTGTGGCATGGAGCTATTAGAAGGTGTGGCCTTGGAGGAGCAAATGTTTCACTGAGTGTGGGCTTGGAGGTCTCAGTTGCTCAAGCCAGACCCAGTGTTGCATTCTCTTCCTGCTGTCCACCGATCCAGATACAGAACTCTCAGCTCCTGTCCAGCACCTTGTCTGCCTGTGTGCTGCCATGCATCCTGCCATGACGACAATGGACTAAGCCTCTGAACTGTAAGCCAGCCCCAATTAAATGCTTTCCTTTGTAGGAGTTGCCTGGTCAAGGAGTCTCTTCACAGCAATAGAAACCCTAATAAGACAGGTGCTTTGAACTGAACCCAGACCTTCTGCAAGAGCAGCCAGCATTCCTAACTGCTGAGCCATCTTTTTAGCTTCTCACTAGTAGTTTTTGTTCCTTTGAAGAAAAGTTTCACAAGTTTAGAGCTGGGGCTGTAGCTCAGTGGAAGAACACTTGTCTACAGATGGGTGAGGCTCTATGTGAGGTGTGCAGTGCTCCTGAGGAAGGAGGAAGAAGAGGAAGTAAAGAGGGAGGGAGCAAAGAAAAGGAGAAAAAGAAAGATTGGACAGGAAGCCAGACTTGGAGCTGCTTTTAATCCTGGCATTCAGGAGGCAGAGGCAGGTGGATTTCTACGAGTCTGAGGTCAGCCTGGTCTACATATGGAGTTCCAGGACATCCAGGGCTACAGAGAGACTTTGTCTCGAAAACAAAATGAGCAAATAAAATTGAATGAGTTTGTTGATCTTTGTTGTCAAGGTGAACAGTTGAGATTCTCTCATGTAAACTTTTAGACTTACATTAAGGCTTCAGATCCCTGCAGTAATATTAAAAAAATCACACATATATGAAAATGGAAAAAGCTGCCAATACCTGATTTCTTGTGTCTTTTCTACTCCCAGTTATGTTCTACGGTCCCATTAGGTCCCATGGGGTGGCAGGGAAAATCTAACATTCAAAACTATCAATAACAGGAAAAGGGAAAAGAGCTTTTTTGTTTTGTGCTTTTTTTTTTTGAGATTGAATAAAGTTTCTTAAGCGTGTTTTCCAGGTGGTGTGCTATCTGGATATCTTTTGGCACAATTATTACATATTCATCATGGATGGCACACAGACTGGTATAAAAACAAAACAAAACGAAAAGAAAAGAAAGAAAAGGCCAACCAGATGGGCCTCACGTGCCTCCAGCAAAGTGCTAACAGCTGCACTCCGGGAACACAGATCTATTTTGAAGTCCTGAGCAATTTCTCTCACCAGGTGCCAGAAGGGAGTTTGCCTAACACAAGAGACCTGACCCTGCCCAATTTCTGAGTGCCAGGGGGTGCCCGGCCTGTAAAAGGAGGTTTCTTCACCCCTCCAGGAGGGGGTGCACTCTGAAGAAGCTTTTAGCAAACAGCCGCTCCCTGGCCCAGGTGCTTCAGGTGTTTTCAGGCCTGGTTCTTTGTTCCAGCAGAGGCATAGTTGTAGTCCAAGTACAGAGGACTCCTCACTGACTCCTTTTTTCTTTCATCTGGTCCTTGACAAACTAGAGTCAGCCCCACTATCAACCTGAAAACATTTTTAACCCCTCATTACCCAGTTAATTTAGTCCTCTCTTCCCAGCCCTTAATACACAAAGTAATATGTCCAGCGTTTATCAGATATCTTGAATTCACGGAATTTTTATATCCATGTTCCTTCTTTCCTTCCTTCTATCAGGGTCTCACTATATAGTCTAGGCTGGCCCCCAAAATCATCACACTCTGCCCCCTCTGTCTTCCAAGTGCCTGGATTAGAGACATGTATCATAATGACTTGCAAAATTTTCCTCTTTCCTTTTGGCCATTCCCCATAAGGGGAAATGGGTTCCTTCCTTCCTTCCTTCCTTCCTTTCTTTCTTTCTTTTTCTTTTTGCCATAAACAGCTTTGCCAATAACTAATTTTTAAAACATCAGAAGAAGAGCTAAAGAGATAGCTCAATGGGTAAAGGAACATGCTACCAAAACTAACAACTGAGTTCAATTCTGGGGTCCTGCATGATAGAAAGGGAGAGCCAGCTCTGGTACACACACACACACACACACACACACACACACACACACTCACGCACGCGAGCGCACACTCACACTCAATAATAATGTAAATAAATCTAAAACATTTAACAACAATAATAAAAACATTGAAAGAGAATAGATGTGGCAGCCTGTAGTCCCTAGTAATGCTGAGAAAAAAAAAACTGTTGTGAATTTGAGGCAAATCTGGGCTATATAGGGCACTCCAGGCCAGCCTGAACCATGCAGCGAGACCCTGTTTCAAAAAACCCAGACTAAATCAACAATAAACTCTTTGAGAGAAAAGTGAACGGTTTAAAGCTCAGCTGTAGAGGGCCTGACATTTTAGATCTCTGAGGTCAATCACCATCAGTACAAACAAGACAAACATCCCTAGCAAGAAACATATATATTTAATTTACATAGGTTATAATTTATAATTTAGAATTACCTCAAATAGCCACATAGTCAGGGTGATAGGACAGTCCTTGTTAATTTCAGCTTTGGGAATTAACTTCTAGACAATACACAGAATACTGGCTATAAATGTTTTCATTTTTTTTTCTTTTTCTTCATGACAGGGTTTCTCTGTGTAGCCCTGGCTGTCCTGGAACTCACTCTGTAGACCAGGCTGGCCTCAAACTCAGAAATCCACCTGCCTCTGCCTTCATCTTGATCATGGAAAAAAATAATGGTTTGGGGGAAGAGTCAGAAAGAAAGCTGGAGGAAAAGGTAAAGTAAGTGGTATAAGCTGAGGAACAGGGTTTCTCTGTGTGTCCCTGGCTGTCCTAGATCTCACTCCGAAGCCTGCCTGCCTCTGCCTCCAGAGTGCTGGGATTAAAGGTGTGTGTGTGTGTGTTTTGTTGTTTTTGTTTTGTTCATTTCTAAACTGGATTCTTATGCAGCCCTAGCTGGTCTGGAGCTTGCCATATAGCTGAGACTGACCTTAAACTCCTGATCTTCCTGATTTTTTTTTCCCTTCCCAGATGCTATGATTACATATTTGCTGAGACTTTGATCAACTTTCTCCCTTCACCCCACCACAAGATACAAAAGTAATTGATTCCCAAAGAATAGTCTTTCTGAATCTAGAATTACAAGCGTGCCCCACCTGTGATCTCAGCAGCTGAAAGGTGGAGGCAGGAAGATGCTGTAAGTCTGAGGCCAGCTCTGCTTGTATCAGACCCTGTCAAAAATAAAAATAAAACAAAGCAAAAGAAAGAGAGCATGTTGGGGAGGGAGGAAAGGAGAGGAGAGGGAGATGAAGTAGAAGAAGAAGGAGGAAGAAGAGGAAGAGAGAGAGAGAGAGAGAGAGAGAGAGAGAGAGAGAGAGAGAGAGACTATGAAGCTCCAGAATAGAATCCAGGGTGGCTGAATTATGAAGAATCTGTAAACAGTCACAAATTAAATGACGCCAATGCTGTCTTCTTCATCTGTTGAATAGAGTACTAAAAACTTTTCTGAAAAGCTGAGGAGACACTCTTTGTCCCTGCAATTGTTGCCTGTGGACTACACAAAATGAAGAACAAGGGAAATGCAAAATTGTCCACTCCTCCATCCACCTGTGCTAGCTCTGTTGCGGGAGCAAAGATGCTTAATATGGGCAGTTCCATGTACCAGGGATGCTGGGAGGAACATAAACCTCAGAAGAGATTTTGTCTTGTCCTTGTTTGGCAAGGCTTCTGTTACATAGACATCTCATGTCAAGGTCATATGAGTGCGAAAATAAATATGAGTGGGTTTAGACAACAGTTTGTTTTTTTTTTTTTAAAATATGGATTCTCATCAGTTTGATTTGCTCGGTAATCTAGTTATTAGCAACTAGTTCACTAACTAGTTCACTAACTAGTTCACTTTCACATGAAAGAAATATGGCAGATGTTGCACGGCTCTCTAGGTCCTTGGCTTCTATTTTATTTTATTATTATTTTTTAATTAATTAAAGTAATTCATTAATTTATGGCTTTCTAGACAGGGTTTCTCTGTGTGGTCTTGGCTGTCCTGGAACTTACTATGTAGCTCAGGCTGGCCTTGAATTTACAGAGACCTGCCTGCCTCTGCCTCCTGAGTGCTGGGTTAAATGCATGCACAAGCACAACTGAATTTTGGCTTCTTTTAAAAATATTATTATTATTTTTAAGCTGGGTGTAGTGGCACTGACCGTTAATCCCAACCCTGGATGAGGGGGACAGTGGGAGGATCTCTGTGAGGTGGAGGCCGTTCTGGTCTACATAGCAAAACCTCTGTCTAAAACAAACAACTAACCTAATTAAACCTAATTAAAAATCTTTTAATTTTTATTATTATTACCATAATTGTGTGTGTGTGTGTGTGTGTGTGTGTGTGTGTGTGAACAGGACAACTTTTGGGAACCAGCTCTTTCCTTATGCTTGAGGCAGGGTTTCTTTTGCTTCTGCCATGGTAGTTGACACTCCATGGGTTTCTCCCATCTCACCACAGGAATGCTGGAACTATCGATATGTGCCAATGTGTCAGGCTTTTTATGCGGCTTTCAGGGATCTAGCTGGATTGTTAGGCTTGATAGCCTTCTTGTCAGCCCTAGGTTCTTACCTTGTTGAGGGGATGAATTCAGTTTGAGCAGAAATTTACGTAGCAATGGTGCAGAAGCAAAACTAAGCAAAACCAAGCAAAGAAAAAACTTCCAAGACAGCCTGGAGTGGAGAGCAGCACGGGACGACGCATTGTGGATTTAAGGGAGTCTGTATGAATATTTATGAGGTAAGTGGCATATTCATGAGTAAGGCGACTCCTCTTCTGTCTAACATATAGTGGGCCAGATCTTCTTTTCTTTTAGGCGCTTCCTCCTATGATCGTCACACAAGAGGAGGGGTGCAAATGATACCACGAGGGAGTGAGACCTTTTGAGGCTGCAGACCCTTTGTTACTGCACACGTGTGGGAGGGAGGATACCCTGGTGAGTTCGTTTCTGCTCCGATGGGAACAGCCTCACTACAGCTTCAAGGACGTTCAACCACAAAGGATCCGCCTCAGATATAGCTACCAAAATGCAACGGTGGTTTTCCTTGGTTACCAAACATCTAGCACCTTGCCAGGGGTTGGGGGTGAGGTCTGGGGGCGGTCCACTCCTGGTAAGAGTGAGGCTGCAGGTGCCAGTAAGAGCCTGCCAAGACAGCTTTGTTTTTTCCCTAAGCCCTGTACTTCCTCTTATGTAATGAGCTTTGCTATTTCATCACTAGCTGCAAGCCCTTTTATTTCTCGTTCCTAGAGTTCCTATCACTGTTTTAAACCTAACATCCATTTTAACTCGCATATTTTACTCTATCAAAACAGAAAAATGTCTCTCGGTAGCTTTAAAATATTTTTTTTAATTAAATTATTTTATTTATTTACATTCCAAAATTTGTCCCCCCCTTTTTGGTCTCTCCCCCCCACCCCCCGAGTTCTTCACCCCTTCCCTCTCCCCTTTGCTTCTGAGAGGGTGCTTCCCCATCCACCTACCCACCCCCCACCTCTTCCCAACAGCATCCCCCTTCCCTGGGGTATCAAGTTTCTACAGGATTAAGTGCATCCTCTCCTACTGAGGTCAGACAAGGCAGTCCTCTGCTATATATGTGCCTGGGGCCACGGACCAGCCCGTGTGGTGTGTGCTCTTTGGTTGGTGGCTTAGTCTCTGAGGGGTCTGGGTTAGTTGATATTGTTCTTCCTATGCGGTTGCTGTCCCCTGCAGCTCCTTCAATCCTTCCCCTAACTTCCATAGGGGTCCCTGACTTCAGTCCTATGGTTGGCTGTACGTATCTGCCTCTGTCTCAGTCAGCTGCTCGTAGAGCCTCTCATTAAAATATTCTTTCAAAACTCCGATGGTGAAATCCACTTTAAAGAAGACAGCAGGTCAGTCCGGCAGCATGCCCTGCTGGCTGCAGCTCTTGTATGCTTTCTAAGTTCTGCACATTCTGTTTGCCCCATTAATTTAACTATTTTTGCCAGTGGACTGGTTTAAGAATTTTGGTTTTTAAGATTTGTTGGCTATCGAGAAACGTTTTTTAAAAATGCATGAGATATGATTAAATTGTAGCTTCCTATAACCGGAAATCTTGCCTCAGAACTGCGCAGAATTAAGACTATTTTAAAGTCAAACCAATGGACCTGTGAGCTGCTTAAGGAGATCAAGGTGCTTGCCACAAAGACTGATGAGCTGAGTTCTATCCCTGGGACTCACATGATAGAAAGAATAGACTCCCACAAGTTGTCCTCTGGTTTCTACACTGGTGCTGTGGCACACACACACACACACACACACACACACACACACACACACGAATGAATGGATAAATATGATTTTTAAATTTTAGTAAAAATTTAAAACATGAGAATAAGGACTGGAGAAGATGGCTCAGTGGTCACAACCGTGAGGAGTGGAGTTTGCACCACAACATCCACACACCAAACCGGACATTCCATGCACACTTACAGACCCAACTCTGAAAACCTGGAGGCAGGAGAGTTCGTGAGCTTGCTGGCTTCCAGCCTAACCAAGGAAACACAAACCACAGGCTCAGGGAGAGACTCTGCCTTAAAGGGATAGACAGAAAGTAATACAGGATACCTGATGCTCTTCTGAAGCTGGAATCACAGGCTGTTGTGAGCTGTCCAGCAAGAGTGCTGGGAACTGAACTCTGGTCCTCTGCACGATCAGCAAGTGCTCTTAACCATAGAAGTCATCTCTTCTGCCCCATGGGGGGGAAATGTTAAAATGTGGTCAGGACATTTATTTTCTTTGTAAGAATCACACAATTTAAAGTATCAAAAATAAGAGTGATTGACCAGGCATGGTGGTGAATTTCTTAAATCCTAGCACTCAGGAGACAGAGGCAGGTCAATGCTGTGAGTTTGAAGGCAGTCTGGTCAACATAGGGAATTTCATGCCAGCCAGGGTTACACAGTGAGACCCTGTCTCAACAGAACAAAGCAAAGCAAAGCAAAAAAAAAAAAAAAAAAAAAAAAAAAAGTGTTTAATGATTTGCTTGTTTATTTAGTTATTTTTGAGTCAGGGTCTTACGTAGCCTAGACTAGTCTCCAACTGGCTATATAGGTAAGGTTGGGCTTGAGCTCTGGATCCTCCTGCCCAGCCCCCTTTCTCCCAAGTGCTAGGATTACAGGCTTGTGTCACCATGCCCAGTTCAATTAATAGTTATGAGCAAGCTCGTTTTATGAGATATTCTGTACAAACTTTGATGTGCTACTTAATGCTTTAGTGCACTTGTTACGCCGTTCTCTTGTCTAACCTGTACTTACATACCACAATGATTACATGGTACATACATATATTGCTATTAAAATAATAAACAGGCATTTCCCCAGAGGGAGATAGATGCGTGGCAGCTTCACCCTCGATTCACCAAGAGACTACCAGAGTTCCTATGGGATCAAAGTAGAATTTTATAAGAATATACTAGATAAAGAGAAGAAAATCTATGGTGGCCAAGAGGGCCCTGGCACCACACATGTTAAGCTAACATCTTCTGGTTGGGCTTGGTGGTGCACTCTTAATCTCAGCACTCTGGGGCAGAGATAGGTGGATCTCTATGAGTTTAAGGCCAACCTGCTTTACATTGTGAGTTCTAGGCCAGACAGGGCTACATAGTGTTAAGTCCAAAGTGACACCAAAAATGTCAGCGCTGGTGACAATGTCCTAAACAGAAGGATTTTTATTAATTGATATTATGTAAACAGAGGCCTAAAGGCAATTTCTGTTTTCCAGAAACCTCTCTTCATTCCATCAACTACCTCAGGCTAGGGTTCCGAACAGCCTGTGTCAGCTCAAAGGCCTCTCCTCTGTTGACTGTCAAAGAAAATTGGCTTGCTCTCCCCCCTTCCCCCTACCACACATACCCTAGAGAGAGAAAGAGAGACTCCAAAACAAACAAGCAAACAAGCCAAGCGACTAAACCAAACCAAAAACCCCTTCAATATCTTTTGAGGGTCGTGAATATAAAGAGAGAATACATACTAACATTGTAATGTATATTACATTACATAATAAAAGCCATACCAAAGGGGCCAGGCCAGTTTGATGAGATTGAAAATAATGAGGTGAGCTTGGGAGAGATCCTTTGGCACATGATAGAGAAAATAGGCATTTATTTTTAACCTACAAGGTCCACTACCCTAACAGTTTCACAGACAGTCCCAAAACCACATAGGCATTGCTGATGGCTGTGAACTTCCTACATCGTTAAGTAAAATAGATGAAAACAAGTTGCTGATTTTTTTCAGTATTTAATACCAGTAATCCAGTCAGTCATTTTCTTATATACATTGTGTTGCCTGCGTGCAACAGAACTATGATGGTGATTGCAAAGGTAGGTTCCCTTCTGGTCTACAGACAAGCAAAGTTGAAATTGGTTTGCTACATTAACAAAGTAAGGATGTTTTTGCAAGCTGGGAAATAAATGATGGCTGTTTGTAGATAAAATTAAGTAATAAAGAGTAACAAACATACATATATAGACACACAGACACATGGATACACATACACATATAGACACACAGACACACGGATACACAGACACACATACACATACAGACACACATA